>JARHVA010003606.1:842500-922500 GCA_037957365.1 Torreya grandis | reverse complement strand
GCTAATGATATGCTAGTAAATTACCTTATTGTTTTCATCATGGATCATATGGTAATGATGTTATGCATTCTTTCATGTGGCATTGATTTTTTTGTGCTGCCTTATCAAAATTTTATATATATTCCTTTAATTTGAATCATCATAGAGATGTTGATCTAGAGATTTCATAGTCAAATGAATTTGATCTAATTGGGTGTTTGACATGATTGAGTAGGTTAGCTAAGATGACTAGAAAGTTGTAATCTTAATTTGGTTTATAACTAATAAGAGCTATTTATTTATTGATTTTTTATACTTATGGTTATGCTCATTTTATTATTATACTTATTGGAATTTCCCTTGATATAACATAAAAACATATAACTACTTGGAGTTGGTTTCAATTGGTGTGTGCAGTATATAGACTCCTTGAGTGTCCCATCTTATATGTGGTATTATGAGAGTATACACATTGTGATATTGGAACAAATTATTGATCATGGGTAGAAAATGCAATTCATAGATCCATTGAAATGTAATGTAAATGGAAGGTTATTTGATACTTTTCCTTTATTTTATGCTTATACAAATGAAGTGACTAAAAATGTTCATGTGGATATCATTTTCATTTGATGAATATAAATATTATTTTTATCTCATGATGGGTATATTTCCTCCCTAGGCATGAATATTAGTAGGTTTTGGTTTGTGTATCTAACCTTTACATTTGTATGCTTGGAAAATCAGTTCATTTGGAACCATTGCATACTTGAAAAAGATATATTGGGCATAGATTAAGCATATTAATCATTTATGTTGAAATAAATTAGTAAGATATTGTATTAAGTGAGTTGATTCATTAAATAATTTCTTAAATAAAATAAGAAGTTAATTTTGTAAAATTTAATCATTCACAATAAATTATTTATTATAGGATGGGCTACAATGCCAATGTGAGTGTATAAATTCAATGGGTTTATATGACTTCCCTACCTTAAACATAAATTTATAGTATATTCAATACTAGGGAATGTGTGTGTGTGTGTGTGTGTGGTTTTCCATGTACTTGAGGTGTACTAATTATTATTCTCATTATTACTAGACTATCGTATTAGCTATTTTCAAATTTGGAAGTGATTGTAATGATTCAAGGATTGGTCATCGATATTGTTATTACTTAAATTTTCACCATTTGAGAAGATGAGTAAGCAGTCCTAATCCAAGTGGCACAATGGAAACACCTTTAGGCTTGTGGGTAGCTTAAGGATGAGGTGAATCTCTAGATATGGCTAACTCCCTTGGTGTACCACTTTATATTGCAACTAAACCTAAACATTATGGCGGGGGGGGGGGGGGAAGGGAGAGAGATAACTAAAGCAAAACTATCATAAGGGAGGTGATACATGGAATTGAATTATGTATTCCAACCAGATGCATGTTATACATGAAATCAAGGGACAAATTGAACATACACTTCTCCAATTTGCATCTTCTCACCTCAATGTTACATTATGAGGTTATGGATGAATGTGAAAAGATAATATGACTAGACAAAAGGCCTCTAATGTCACTAATGAATATACTAACTCAATCCTTTAAATTTCCTAGGACACTTCACATAACCTACAAAAAGAAGCTTTCCAATTGAAAATAGAGTTAAAAAGTGAGATAATATGCTAAGGAATCCATAGTCTTAAATAAGAAAGATTCACCATCCATGTAAAACTTATAAATATTAATCTATAGGTAAAAATATTAGTATTATTTATCAAATTATATTATAATTATTAGGGCTTCACCATACTCAGTTGGAGCATAGATTACAATGAAAATAATGGCTAGTTCGTATAGAATTTGGGAGAGAGAAGATAAGAGAGAAGTCTAAAGGTCACAAGGAAACTTGTAAAGATGATAAAATAAATTAATTATGCATGATAATAGTTTATGGGATGAAAAATTAAAGTTTATAAAAAAAAGTAGCTATCCAAGTCATCAAATTCTTGCAAAGTGGCATAAGATTCCTCATTCTAGCTCAAAAAATTGCCTTTATCATTCAGACCTATTTAAACATCCCAAAAATTATTAGGTATAGTTCTGATTATTGGAATTATATTTAAGGATTTTATACATTCTTATCCATATATTATTCATAGGCTTGGTCATCTCGAATCATCTAGAAATGAGCTATCATCATCTACATTCCAAAAAACTCTTCCTTCAAGCACCCTGCACACTTAGCCTCAAAATTGGATTCAATTTTTCATGAAATTACATGAGATATAGTGTATGACACCTATAAATACCATAAATTGACTTAAAAGTATTAGGGACACTTTAAAATGAGTTCACTTGAAGTTTTCCACCCTTCTCACTAGTTTGTCAACTATGCCAATTTTGAATGGCTGAGATGAAGCACATAGTTGAGGCACTTAGGAGTTGTTATAAGGAATGAAATAAAAATTTAGGGTTATAATAAATATTAATATTACCTCAATAGTTTTATTCATATTTATAATCCTCCTATAACCTATACAATACAAAAAATAGTCAATAACATCTTCTTTTGTACCCTATCTCTACAAGTTCATAAAATTAATTTTGATGGTAAGGAGCCTAACTTAGTCCTATTAAATAAAAATTATAATTCAATCCAATATGTTCCATTTTTTGGCAATATCTCTCTCATTTTTTCAAAATAGTCTTTAGAAGGGTCTAATAAGGTGTTTGAGCAATTTTTAGTATTAAGCTTTGTTCATGAAGGTTTCACATTGAAAATACCATAAAATTCAAAAAAAATAATTTTTTAGGACCATATATTACTTTTAATAATGTCTTGTAATCCCATGAAAATAACAAAGTGATATACAAGCACCTCAAGTTATCCTATCGAGATCCCTTTTCCCATTTGTAGAGGCCTAAATTAGTTTTATGTCCAAAAATAAATTCCTTGTTATTAATATATAATTTTAAAGCTTTAACATACCTGGAATGACCTTATGATATAATAGGCTACGAATCATACCTCATGTGTAAGTGAAGGTAGCTCCCCATTTGGCTTTTAGGCATAAAGCTTGCCTAGTAGGTCTACCTGCACTCTTGTGATTTAGATCATCTAATTTATTTTTTTTTAATTTAAAAATATGTATCATATTTTTTATACCCCCATATGCATTGTAAAATAGTTTATAAATCATATATAGGACAAGAAGTTAAAATGAGCACCTGATTTGGCACTAGGCCTAAACCTTGCCTTTTAGGCTTGACTGTAAAATTCATGTCTTAGGAATTGTTTCGTAGATATGTTACAACCTCACATAAAAATTTTTTAGGTCAAAACATCCCATGGTTCATCATTAATCGCTTTCTACCCAAACTTGCTAGTTTATGCATGAGGGGAAGTAACCTACATCTGAGACAAAACATAAGGTACTTACCCTATTATTTCAAACTAAATAAAATTTTTAAAATATTATTTAATTGGTAAGGAAATTATCCATAAATTCTCATCCATTGGTTAGGTTTTTAGACCCTCTATTCCCCTCAATTTCAAAGATAGACCATGCAAGAGATAAACTGCATATAGAAAAGACATATGGACTATATGTTGTCAAACTTAGAGTTGTCCTATCCATATTTCTCATATTAAATAACCTATTTAATATTATCTGATCATGATGGATTCATATCCCATCCATTTATTACACTAGACTTTCATTTACCCTTCGTACACCTTGAGTTCTCAAAATGAAGTGTCCTTGATTGTGTCTCTTCAAATCATTATCTTGTAGGATTCCTTATGCTCTAAGCCTTGAAATCAAAGTATATATACCCCTTTAAGTAAATTGGAGTCATATTTTACTTTCTTATACCATTTATTTCATCTTTGAGATATGAGAACCTCAATAACCTAGTTTACTTGTTCCCTACCTGCTTACCTAGTTGTAGGTGGGTATTGGCATAAAAATCATGTTTAGGCCTATTTTAGGATTAATACCATGTCCAATATACCTCTCCTCAGTATTATTTAGATTAATTTTGGTGTCTAATTTGATAATTTGATTCATTTCATGCTATAAGCAATACTTAGGCATAACCCCTTAGAGTATTGCATGCAACAGTTGACACCTGGTTATAGTAAAACATTTCCATGGAATTATGCATAGCTATAGGTTGTCTTTTAGAGAAAAAAACTATATAAAAAACTTGTTTTAATAATACCATAAACCATGAATTTCATACTTATCCCTATAGATCTATCAATCATGAATATATGGTCTATTTTATCAATTTTGAAAATAAAGGTTGCTTAAACTCCAAATCCTCTAGATGATATTACAAAACTTTAGTGTTTTTAAGGAAACTTTGAGCCTTCAAACCTCCCACCTCCAATAGTGTTCTACCTTAAATATTTTAAAATGTTAATATCCTACACAAAGGCTACAATGTATTCTCATTAGATGCATCAAAAGTGATTTGTATCCTTATCATATGAACCTCAACAAAATGATTTAGACCTCTATTTTCTCAGTTCTGGGATTTGGTTTCAAAATTTAGTCAACATCATTTGAAGGTGTTTCCCATCTCAATATACTAATATAAAATTATTAACATGTCTTACATGCTTATATAAACATGTTGGGATTCCATATAAGGTTCCACTAAGTTCCTTAACACTCTATTTAGTACCTCAGTCCCCTATTGAAGCTACCTATAGTTTACTATTTGCAAAAACTAGGTAGTAGGTGTGAGGATGGATAGTTTGTATTGTTTTGACACTTTATGAGTTTTATAATCATCTCAAAACCTCCAAATATACTACTCTCTCAATAAAAACCATGCTTATTTCTAAATATCCCTTTCATCAATAAATTCTCCATAAGAGCACCTGCAGGTGCACACTAAGTTACTTGAAGGTAGTTAGTGGGTAGAAGGTCCATGTGTCCAAGGAATATATCTACATATGTTATTGATATTTTTTTATGATTATATGAAACATAATTTTTTTTTAAATATCAATACTAGTTTCACACTTCATTTTCAACATTGAACCCCCTTGAAGGCACCTAGTTGACTGGTATAACAATCATTTAATAGACATATTGTATGTGTTCTATAACTACACTCATGATAATTGATTTTAAAAATGGATTTTAAATGTTAATTTAGGTCAATACAACTTTTAATAAATTTAAATGACACTAACACAACCCCATGAATCCATAAAAAAGTATGAAAATCCATATAATGGTAGAAACCTAGCTGTCATCCCATATTAGACCAATCTCAAAATTTGTGCTGATTTTACCATAAAAAAACCTTGAAACATGAAAATAAGTATGGGTTTAATTTTATAAGTAAATAATCATCTTATTTAATTAAACTCAATAAGGAGTTGTATGGAATTACTTACATCAAGGCAAAACCTATACGGTGCATGAAACAACAAGTAGAAAAGTACATTCAACTTCATGATGATGGTTCATGAAACACAAGCCATCATTATGAAAAATATTTATATGTAAATTAATTTATATTATTTTAATTTAAACTCCCCAAGGAATTTTATCTGAAACCTCCTCTATTGGTCGTACCAAGTACAAACCGGAATAGTATTTTTGCATGCCAAAAAAGGTGAAGAATGGTTTTAGGAAAAAAATGGAACCTAAAAAACACTTAAAATTTATAAATTAAATTTATGAATATTAATATTAATATTATAAAATTCTCCCATGTGGCATAATTCCCCATGGGTTGTACAATTGCCTAACTCATCTTTTTTCTCAAGAAAAGTAGCCTTTCTTCTGAATAACCTACCACTTTTCAGTTATTTCAATTTATTAATATTTAATAGAATACATGGGGAGTGAAAAAATATTTTTTAACCATAAAACATCCCAATAAATCCTTACAACTCATTAAATTTCCCTTTTTAATCTCAAAATGACTTAAAATGACTAAAATAACTAAAATGACTAAGGACCAAGGTTAGTATAATATTAAATGACATTAACTAACCTATAATAAAACTTGAGACATATTTATTAGAACCCTTCAACACATTAAATTAATGTTTTTACCTATATGAATCCTAATTTGACCTAAAAGTCAAATTTGGTCAACAAATTGGTGACTCATATGGGTAGCATGCCTGCTATACTAACTAGACCAGTAGCCTTACCAGTACATTTGGATTAGGGAGTCCTATGAAGTATAATACAAATAAAATGACCTTGATAAAAAAAATTTATCAACACAAGACCACTTTATTACCTCAAACACAGAAAATAAATGAAACACACCAAACAAAGCAAGCACACTAACAAGACACACACATGTGATCAAATCACTTAGGGGAATCAGAGAACAAACTAATATGCACAACTAAGAACTAAGAATACATACTTTATAGGATCAAAAGGAAACTTTATTTCATCATCTTCCTCATGATATGAATCATAGTGCCAATCATGTTTCTCCCTGAATTGAAAGCTTTATAGATTGAAACTATTCCTTGGCACTTCACTTGATTTGTACTCATGTAGAACATATTCATATATATATATATATATATATATATATATATATATATATATATATATATATATATATATATATATATATATATTCCTTTTTAACTTGTAGACATACCTCGTACTAATTCTTACTCTTCATTTCATGATCAAATTGTATCTCCTTAGTAGGCATGGCTTTAAGAGGGGTAGTTTCATGTTATTTGGAAGATTGAGGCAAATAGGAACTTATTCCATCCGTCAAGAGCTTATGTGTTTCTCCAAACTTATTTATAGGATGATATCCCATCTTAATGACTTCAAACATATCATCATGAAATGTATATGCTTCTTGAAAAGACAAATTTTAAATGTTACTTTTCATTTTTATACTTACTGGAGTGTCAAGGTTGCCTTCTCCATATTTGAATATATCATAACTTCCTTTAAGAGGAGTATAATATTCTCCAATGAATACAAAAAAATAATCTCAAGGATAGTTATCAACTTATTCTTACCCATCCATGACATTTTATACAATGTCATATTTCTCACAATCACTTGTAATCAACTCTAATGAAATGGTAGACCCCTTGAGAGACTCAAACTCATTGTAAATGTTTTAAAACTAATACCAAAATTACTCATACTATTTTTTATAAACATCATGAAGGGTAATGGCAAGATAATCTCCTTCATCCTCTTGCTTATAATACAAAAATAATTCATTCAAGACTTCTTCAACACAAGGAAGACATTCTTCATTATCAACCAAAAAAGGACTCACCTCTTCTTCAACACTTAGGAACTCTTGAGGCTTCTCAAGTTTTATACCAAATATCATAATATGATATTTCTTCTCAAGGGCTGTAATATCTTCCATCTCGTTCTCCTTTTTGGTGATGTCAAGACTAGGCATCTTGAAATTTGGTGACCTAGCCCAATGAGGCTACCATGGAGTTACACTTTATTCAAGCAAGAGTTCAAAATTTTCTTAAACCAATTTATATTATGTATATTTTCATACCATATGTATATCAAGGAAAAATGTGATGGGATTAGTAAAAGAGGAACTCATTGGTGGAGGTGGAACATATGGCTCAAAATTAGATTGAGAATGCAAAGCTAGGGATTCTTTTAGGAGTTCTTGAGGAAGGGGAGGTAGACCTTGGGATAAGATGACCTGGTTATCTTCATACCAATTTTAAATCACTTAATTCACATCAAATTCAACATGGTAAATATATTTAGGGAGGTAATATGGGGTGTGTTTAGGCATAGGATCCTCTTTTGGGTCTAAACCTTCCACCACACCTTGACAAAATAACTTCATCTTTGACTCTAACTGTTCAATTTGCTTGGCTAGGTTCTCTTGGAAATGTTTTTCTTGAAGTTAATAAGCATCATAATATGTAAAAGGATTAAAATAGGGAACATATGGAGGAAAATAGGTACATTCTTGACGAATAATGGGAGGGGATTGCAAAGGATCAACTTTATTCTTAAATTCACACTCTTTATCAATGCTTTTATCCTCTTTCTTTCCCCATGATTCCACTATCTTACTCTAGCTTAGAAAATTAGGATTATAATTATTCTCTTGATGTGGTATTGTAATTTTATTTGTGGGTAAAGTGTTCAAAGAACTTGGAATATCTTTAAGCTTTGATTCTCCACCTTGTCTCCAACTTGGAATCTCACATATAAGGGTCACTCCTTGAGATGGGGATGTAATGTGAGAGGGAAATGAGGACATGAAATAAACTTATTTTGATACTAACATGGACTAATAAATATAAATATTAGCCAACTCAATTTGTCTATCAAGATTAGCTTCAAAAATAAGATTTTTCTTTTCAAATTTCTCTTCCAATTAATGGGGAAAAGGATGACTTGGGTAAGCTTGATTAGGCTCATGAATAGGAATGAAATATGGTTGATAGGAAACATCAGAAAGTGGGTATGAAGTATGATAGGTTTGGTGACATTGCCTTTCATGAACTCTTAGCCTATCCTCTAAGGAATAAAAAATGACACTTACATCAAGCATCTCACTTGTGATCCTTTACCAATTAGCTCTCTCAATAGGTATCCAATCTCTTTTGACCAAATATAATTCATATCTCACCTTATGAATAAGATGGCTAGGAACCTCTAGACCATATCCCATTTATGTGGAAATATCCAACATTTAATTCTCATATCCCAAAAGATTTTGTTTAAAGGTGGAAATGGATTGACTTATGAAGTGACTAGGTTGACTAGGATCAAAATATATAGAAGGTTGGTTGATTGTAGGACTAATAGACTTAATTAATGGGATAATACAATTCATGATAGAGCTAGTTTAGAGCTTACTATTATTGATAGGGAATCACACAAGCTTAAAATGCCTCACCAAATTATGTAAGACAAATCTTGACATGAAAATTAGCCATGAAATCTTATTGAAAGTAAGAACATGGAAAAATTTTACGAAAATTATTCAAAAGGAAACATGAGATTCTTGACTAGCTGATGTATCTTCATACTTGTCATTGATGCATTAATAGATGGCTTCAAAGGCTGATTATCGAGATACTGTTAGTGTAGGCCTTTTCTCACCTAGTGGTTTTAGCTACATGCCTTTTTAACTTAGGTTATTTAATTAAATCATTAGGGGTAATTAACCTTTAAGTGGGTTCTAATTATGAGTTAAGGTCTTACCTTTTTGGTGACCTAATTTCACCCTATCTATACTTTCTTCTTCTAAGTTGGTTAATGAAAACATTTCCTTTGTTTAATTTTATTGTTTTTGGAGCTCTCATTAAGCCTCTATAGGAATGTTACATTAATACATGCTCACTATTTAGAGATCTTGGTGAAGTCTAATAGAGACAACACGAAAAATATCTCAACTTCCTAAACTAAGAGTCCCATTATGTATGCTAAAAACTATTGTCACTTGGATTTTCACCCTTTTAAGAGATTCCTAAGATCTTGTCATCCAAGTTGAACAATAGAAACACCTATAGGCTTGTGGGTAGCCTAAAAATGAGGTGAATCTCTAGATACAAATAACTCCCTTGATGTACCACTTTGGACTACAACTACACCTAAACTTTGTGGGGAGGGCGTGGGGGGAAGAGAGAGATATAACTAAAATAAAAATATCCTAATAGAGGTGATAAACTAAATTTAATGATCACTTTCAACTACTTTTATGTTACACATGAAATCAAGTGATAAACTAAACATACACTTCTCTAATTTACATATATTGAAATCAATGTTACATTATGAGGTTATAGATGAATGTGCAAAGATGTAAATACTAAGAAATAAGACATAAATATAAATAATCAATAGACTAAGTCACTAAATCCTTGACATTTCCTAGAAAACATCACATGCCCTATAAGAAGAATCTCACCAACTGCAAATAGAGTGGAAGAATGAGATAACATGCTAAGGAATCCATAGTCTTCACTAATAAAGATTAAAAATTTAAGTAAAAAAATTAGTAGTATTATTTATAAAATCATATGAAAATGAGCATGGCTTCACATACTTAGGTGGAACATAGATTATAATGGCCAAAATGGTAGTTCTTATATAACTTGAGAGAGAGAGAGAGGAGAAGAAAGAATTCTAAGGGTCACAAGGATAGTTTTACTGATAATAAAACTAGTTACTTGTGCATGAGAATAGGATATGGGATTAACCATGCAAGGTTGAAAGAAACAAGTGGCTATCCAAGTTATCAAATTCTTGCAAAGTGGCATAAGATTCCTCATTCTTTCTCAAAAAATTAACTTTATCATTTGGACCTATTTGAACATCCAAAAAATGATTAGGGATAGGTATAATTATTTATATGAGAGGTAGTTATTTCAAACATGCCTTTCCATGTATTTTTTGTAGTCTTGGTCATTTGGAATGATCTAGAAATGAGATATCATCATATGCACTCAAAAACATTATTCCTTCATACACCATGCACACTTGGCTTTAAAATTGGCTTCATTTTCCAATTAAAAACCATTATATGGAGTTTATTGAACCTTTAAATACCCTCCATATCCTTATAATCATTAGGGACACCTTAACATGAGCTCACTTTAAGTTTTCTACCCTTCTCACTAGCTTGTCCACTATGCCAGTTTTGACTATCTAAGTTAAAGCACCTGGTTGAGGCACTTAAAAGTTTTTATGAGGAATTAAATTAACATGGGGAGTTATAAAAACTCTTAATATTTAATCCAAATGTGGTTTCATCTTGAGACTCCTCCTATAACCTACATAATACACAAAATTGTTAAGAAAATCATGTTTTGTACCCTGTCTTTATACATCTATATAGCTAATTTTGATGTTATAGATAATAAATAATTCCTATTTAAAATACGGTCATAATTCATTCCATTTTATTTCATCATGGTCCATTATCTCTCTCATTTCCTCAAATCAATCTTTACAAGGGGTTAATAAGGGTTTTGACAAATTTTTAGTCTTAAGCTTTGTTCATGAGGGTTTCATGTTTAAGTTACAAAATAATTACAAAATTTGATTGTTTAATACCCCATATATCATCTTAAAATGTATTTTACTTTGATTCAAATCATAAAGTGAAATACAAGCACCTAAAGTTGTCCTATCAATCTCTCTTTTCCAATTTGCACATGCCTAAGTTAGTTTTGAGTCAAAAAATAACTTAATTGTGATTCCTATACAATTTTAAAGATTTAACATATCTATAATAACCATATAATCATGATATAATATTCTATTAATTGTGTCTCATGTGAAAAGTGAAGGTAGCTCCCCATTTGGCTTCTAGGCCTAAACCATGCCTAGTAGGCCTACCTACACTCTTGTGTTTTAGATCATCCATATAAGTTTAATTGAATTTAAATAGGTTAATAATATTTTTTTATATCCCCATAGTCATGATAAAATATTTTATAAATCATTTATAGGACTAGAAGTGAAAATGACCTCCTCATTTGGCACTAGGCCTAAAACTTGCCTTTTAGGCTTGACTGTAGCTTTTAATTTTTAATATTACATATTTAGATTCCTTCCTTTGTTACTGGTCTATAATTATTTCCTATTTATATTCCCACTTCACAAAACTATTTTTGATGTCAAAACATCCCATGGTTTATCGTTCATCACTTTCTCCCCAAACCTGCTAGTTTATGCATGAGGGGAAGTACCATCTTTTAAAAAAAATAAAGGGTACTTCCTTATTTATCTCAGACTAAATAAACATTAAAGAATTTTATTTAAGTGTTAAATACATTCTACATAAATTATTATGCATTGGTTATGTTTATAGACCCTCTATTTCCCTGAATTTCCAAGATAAATTATGCAAGAGGCCGATTGTGTATAGAAAAGGCATATGGACTATATGTTGTCCAACTTTGAGTTAAACTTCCCATATTTATAATATTAAATATACTATTTAATATTATTTTATCCTGATGGATTCATATCCCATCCATTCATTACACTATACTTTCATTAACCCTTCATACACCGTGAGTTCTCAAAACAAAGTGTCCTTCTTGACTATGTCTCTTCAAAGCATTATCCTATAGGTTTCCTTATGATCTAAGCCTTAAAATAAAATTATACATACCCTTATAAATAACTTGGAGTAATATTTTTCTTTATTATACCATTTGTTTCATCTTTTAGCTATGATAAGCTCAATAACCTAGTTTACTTGTTCCCTGCCTACTTACCCAGATATGGGAGGGTATTGGCTTCAAAATAATGTGTAGGCCTATTTCAGGTTTAAGACCATGTCCAAAAGACCTCTCCTCAATCTTCCTTAGATTAATGTTGGTTTATTATTGGATCATTTATTTCATATCATGTTATATTCAACACGTATGCATACCCCTTTAGATTACTTCCTGCAACAGTCAATCCCTAGTTGTAGATAAGCTTTTACATGGGGCTAGGCATAGTTGTAGGTGGTATTTTGGAGAAAAAACCTATATAAAAACTTGTTTAAAAAATATTATAAAACAAAAATTCCATATTTATTTCCATATATCCATGAATCATGAATACATGATCTAGCTTATCAATTTTGAAAATAAAGGTTGCTTAAAATCCAAATCCTATAGATGATATTGAACTATTTAAGTGTTATTTTAGCAACTTTGAGCCTTCAAACCTCCCACATCAAATAGTTTTATGCCTTCCATATTTTTAAATTTTCATCTCCTCCCTTGAGGATACACAACATGTTTATTAGATGCATCAAAATTCATTTTCAACTTTATCATATGACCTTCACCAAAATGCTTTAGGCCTTTATTTTCTTAGTTCATGGATTTGGTCTCAAAACTCAGTCAACATCATTTGAAGCTGATTCCCATCTCAATCCGATAGTATAACATTCTTATCATGTATGCCATTCTCCTCTCAACATGTTGGGATTATAAATAAGGTTCCACTAGGTGCCTTAATACTCTATTTAGTACCTCAGTCCCCTGTTTAGGTCACTTGTATGTTACTATTTGCAAAAAATAGGTAGTAGGTGTGAGGATGGATGGTTTTTATTATTTTTAACCTTTATCAGTTGTATACTCATCTTAAAACCTCCAAATATACTGCTCTCTCAATAAAAATGATGTTTATCTCTACATATCCCTTTCATTAATAAATTCTCCATAAGAGCACCTATAGGTACACACTATGTTTCTTGCAGGTAGGTAGTTGGTAGAAGGTGCATGTGTCCAAAGAATATATCTATATACTGTATGTATCTAATTTTGTTTGATTCTTAGATGAAATATCAAGTTTTTTTTCAAATCTCAAGACTAGTTTCACACTTCATTTTCAACATTTAACCCATTTGAAGGCACCTAGCTGACTGGTATTGCAGTCATATAGTAGAATAGTTATATGTGTTCTATGACTGAAATCATGAGAATTTATTTGAATAATGTATTTTAAGTGTGAATGGGTGTGTTAATAGATCTTTTAAAACATATAAATGACACCAACATAACTACCTAAAGCCATGAAGAAGAATGAAAATCCAAAAAATGGTGGAAACTTGTCTATCATTCCATATGAGATTAATCTACAAATTTGAGATGATTTGCCCATCAAAACACCTTGAAACATGAAACTAAGTATTTATATCATTGTATAAATAAATCAAAATAATTTGTAATATGTCTCTGTAATTGGTTCATATGGAATTGCTCAAACCAAGGCAAATCCTATAGGGTGCATGAAATAATAGCAAAAAAGTATAGTCAACTTCATGAGGATGGTTCATGAATGAAAAACCATAATTATTAAAAATACTTATATTTAAATGAAGGTTTCAAATCTTAATTTAACCTCCCCAAGGTGTCTCATCTAAAAACTCCTATGCTGGTTATACTAACTATAAACCTGAATACTATTTTTGCTTTCCAAGAAGGGTGAAAAAGGAATAGAATGGTTTTGGGATAGAAATGCCAATTTCAGAGCACTTAAAATGTATAAATTAACTTGATGAAGATTAATATTCATAGTGTAACCTTGTCCCACATGGCACACTTTTCCATGCACCATACAAGTGCAAACTCACCATTTTTCTCAAGAAAACTACCCTTTATTATAAAAATCCCTACCACTTTTTAGTTATTTCAGTTAATTAAGACCTCTTAAGATACATAGGTAATGAAATCAACTTTTTTAACCTTCAAACTTTATAATAAATCCATACAACTCATTAAATGCCCCTTTTTTAACCTCAAAATGACTAACAACCAAAGTTAGTATAACAATTAATGACATTAATTAACCTATAAAACACAATGTGGCATATTTATTAGACTCTTAAAACACCTAAAAGTTAAATTTTTACTATAGGGTTCCTAATTTGACCTAAAAGTTAAATGTGGTCAACAACTATATCATTACCTATAGTAAAGCATGATCGTAACTTTGTCCATGTACTTGGACCATAAAAAGCATGCTTATTAACTGATTGAAATCATTATTTTAGAAATGTTATTCTTGTTACATGCTCATGAGCCTTAACTTAACGAATATTCACTCTTCTGAATATTATGCTAGTAGGTTGTTATATGTGTTTTGAATGCTGAATATTATGCTTAATTACCATTAGGTACATGTTCTTTTGGTTTCCATATTGTGCCTTGTGATAATTAATGACTCAAAAGGTTAATATTACACTTTTTAATTATGCATATGTAGGTAATCTAAGTGTGTATCACTTGCTTTAATAACTGAGGTTTGGGTCCATTGTGCATTCATTATGTACTCTTATATGCAAGGGGTTGTTCCAATATTTTAATTTGATATAGAGCTATTTTGGTGCATGAATTATTATATTTTTTGGTGTTTTAGTAGTGTATTTGGACCACTCATGCAAACCATTTTTTCTTCAATCCACACATTTAACATTATGGTTGGTATAAATACAAAAAAATTTGTTGACACACCACCTAGTTAGTAGTTTAGGGGTGTGCTGTAGATCTTAATTCTTAGGTGTTGAGTGTCCCTTGAACTTAGTAATACTCTTTTATAATTTCATCACCACTAATATTCTTCTTTATTAAAGCTATTATACTAAATCCTAGTGTCAGTTATTTTTGTGATCGAGTAGTGGTCTTAGACCACTCATGTAGATTGAGTTCTTTCCTGAATTATGAGTACTAGGAGTGTGAACTTATTTAGCATCATCTTTGGGGGATTTATATCTCTCTTTAATTATTTTTTCTCTTTTGGGGGTGAGTTTTTCCTATGGGTTTTTTTTTCCACTTTATGAGAGTTATATGTATATTTTACACTTTTTTTAGTGTTTTCTAGATTCTTTCTTTGTACATGGGTATCTTATTCAAACACTTTATTGAAAAAAAACTATATAATATTTTTGACTTATCTCCATGGTATTTTTGGTGACTTTTATGTTGTGATCATTGGAGATATTTATCCCATATTCATGATGATGATGGGTTTATGCCTTACTTCCACCTATATCACAAAGTTTGTCTCATATGAGTAGGATGGTTAGAATTATTCTATATTATACCTATTTGTACATCTTTATTGTAAACTATTTTACATAGAATGGAATAATAATTGGTGTATTCTTTGTGTGCAGTGTTGAAAATTTAATGGTTATATTAATAATATCTTGGAGAGACCTTGGTTGAAGATTTTTTTAACTATTTTAAAAAACCTATTTATAGTGAAATACCAAGGGAGGTGACCAATGTAAAATAAAGGGTCCATCCATCCCAATAAAATAAATTAAGTTGAATTTTTTAATGATTAAATACTTATAAATTTATTATTTATTTACATGATTTTTTTAATCTCATATTAATAAATAATATATTATTAATATTTAATTAATTAACATGGCTAAAGGTCAATTAAGCCCACTTAGAGTTAAATTCTATAACATTTCCCCTTACTACTACGTGGGGATAAATGTGATAGTCACCTTACAAAAATGGATTATATTATATACATAATTTAAGGATGTAAAAAACTTCTTCATGCCAAAAATCACCTTTTGTAACAAAAGAAATTATAATCTATAAAATACTCAAAATTAATTTTAGGATAGGATGATCATGAGACTATATCTCATAGTTTTTTTTAAATAATCATCTAAGCATATTTGGGGCCTTTTTCAACATAAGTAAATCTATTAAAAATTATTTTTTTATGTATTAGGTACAAAAGTAAAACTTCTACATTAATTTTACTTAAATCACATAAATTCCACATGAATTTTATAAATATTGACAATGAGAATAAGCATATAGAAGGAGGATCACATGGCTATTAGGAAGTGACATTATCATTTACACTCACCCTCAATGACATGTATGAGTGGCTCAACATTGCATGAAACTAATCTAAGTTGATATCACCAAGTGGTTTTTTCAATATTTTTTCCACTTATTCATCCATAGGATAAAAATATATATCTATATCACCATTTATGACTTTATCTTGAATAAAATACATATGAACTTCAATATGATTAAATTTTTGGTGGTGTACTTACACAAAACTTAAACACATATATAAAAATATATTCATGATAGCATATTATGGTTAGCATCATAATAACCACATACATTAAAATATGGCATATGTTTTTCTATGGTTAAACACATTTTAAAAAATCAAATCATATTCTACACAAATAAGTTCACTATTTTATTACAAATTTATTTAACAAAAATAAATGTTTATATATAATTCATTATTGGGCATCTCCAATATTGATAAGATGAGCATATCTAACTGCCATGTGATGCACATACAATAATTTACTAATAATATGAATCTAATTCTAGCCAAACATTCTATATCCTATTAGCAACAACTCATTTTACCATTTGAGTTTTATCAAAACTTTGCAAGTTTAATATGCTTCAACAAAATATCAATGCATAACCTATCATACATATATGGATGATTTTAGCATGAAATGCCATCATATAATCAAATAGATATAAGACGTAAACAAACAATTTTGAGTTGTATGAATAGAGTTATTGTTAAAATGAATTATGAACAATTAATAATACAAACATCATTTATATTTCACATTTCATAACATATCTTATTATAAAAAATATATAATAATGTTAGCATAAACAATAAAATAATACAAAAATCAAGTGAGAGTATATAAACAATTAAAATATTAAAAATCTAAACTAATTTAGCATGATCTTATTATCAAATGCAATAATTAAACATCATCATCCTATGAAATTAAACATGATATTATAGATATAATGTATTTCAATTCTAATTGAATTGAAAAAAAAACATAATATCTATATAATTTCATTAATTTATCATTTAAGGAAAAAAATATCTATTAGAATATTACTATAATATGTATTTTTTAATATTCAATACTAAGTAATTTTAATACCAAATACAATGTATATGAGACACTTTCAATATAGTTACTATTTCTTAAGCATCAACAAAATAGTTTTACCAAAGCAAAATTAAATGAGATGACCATATATGTCTTTTTTATGTATACAAAATATGAATACTGAGATGGGATTTTATTTATAATATTCATATAAGTATTCAAGGCTCTAGCCCTTAATAATTAAGAGGAACATCTACAAAATGTAATATTATTCTTACAATCTCAATAATGGTGCAATTTTTTCATTCAAAAATAGAATTTTGTTAAGGGGAATAGGGAGTTTTAAAGTCCTTTTGAATACCAAAACATTAAAATAATCAAAATATTTACTAATATATTCGCCACCACTAATAGTTCTTAATCTCCTAATAGAAAAATAAGATGCATTTTAAATAGTAATTTTAAATTGTATGAATTCAGACATCACATGAATTTTTGTTTTGAATGTAAAAAGTCCAGATCACTCTAGTTTAATATCAAAAACTATAACATAATATATAGATCCATTAATATATATATATATATATATATATATATATATATATATATATATATATATATATATATATATATATATATATATATATATATATATATATATATATATAAACTTTATTACATCCTATAACCTCACTATGAATATATTCTGAAGGATTTGAGGAATTCACATCATGATTCTTATGAAAGGCATTAGTATGCTGCTTACCACGTAAGTATCCCTCATAAGTTTCAAGATGAGAGGGAATATAAGTAAGTCCAACAACTAGATTACTTATAGGCATATCATGTAAACTTATAAAATTAATGTGTCCTAAACTTTCATTCTATAATTGATATTCACTCTTACTATGTGATGAAAGAAAACCTACAGAATGAGATAAAATATATAAAGCATTATTTTGAACAATTTGAACAATTAAGGAACCTACAGAATGAGATAAAATATATAAAGCATTATTTTGAACACTTTGAACAATTAAGGAACCAAATTTGTTTTTAGTGGGACATATATATTTAAGAAATTTTATAATTAAATAATCATTTTTAAATTGATAATAGGATAAAAGTTATTTTTAAGCTTAGTTGCATAAAAAACATTATTAATAACAATATTTGAAAACTTTGCTTTTTCATGTTTATTTGCTTTCAGAAAATAATTATATCATAAGTAAACTATTATAGAGGTATCTATAAAATAATATATAATATAATACAATCAATTCACATGATGCAATTGACTACAATCTAATATTCATTCATTTTCATTTGAAGTAAATAAAATAGGATAAAGAGTAATAACAATTTGATCCTAATTATTGTTATCGTTAGGTATTGATTGTTTTACTTATTTTGATTAGAATTATTCCATTTTTTATTTTTATAAAATTAATTTTTAACTCTATATATATTTTTATAATAGGTTTCCCTTCTATGAACAAATTTACAATAAATATTATATTTTTCATTAAACTTAGGTTTATGATTTTTGTTATCAAATATTTTGTTCCCATTTTTTATTTTAGGAAAATTAGGATTAGTTTCTTTGTTTATACTGATATAAAAAACATTATTTAAGGTGAGAAGTACCTTGGTGTAATTTTATTTAGAATTAAAATTGGTCATAACATACTCTTCTCAAATCAGGAGAGCAAACAAGGTGATAAGGTCAATGACATCTTGCTCAATTTAATATTTAAAATTCAAAATTAAAATAAAATTAATAAAAAAAATTTTGAATATTTAGTTTAACAATAGAATAACTCAATTGATCTTGAATCAAATTAAAATTACAACCATATAACTAAGCTTGAATGTCCTTAATTTTAGCGAGAAAATTCAAAACATTTTTATCACCTTTCATAGATGTAGTTCGCAATTCAAAGATCAACATGATAAGTTCCCTAATTAATGGATTCAAAGAGTTTACAATCATCTATAAACAAACTCATGATTATTAATATGGAGAAGTAATTCATCTTCAACACTCTGAAAGATAATAGATATAACTTCTTATTATTTTTGTTGAAATGTATTGGTAAACTCCTGGGTCATATGTCATCCATAAATATTTTTTTCCAATTCCACTTCAATTTATAATTTCTAAATATTATAGTTATTTCTATTAAGCATTTTTGATTTATCTAAAATAAAATTAGAGAAAGCCATAAGTTTCCTTTAAAAATGATAGTAAATAAATGATTAAAATGAATCCTTTTTAGTGTGAATTTTATCTTTATTTGACAGTAAATAAAATTTAAAATGGAAAGACACATTAATTTTTTAATTTATTGTTAGATAAATCAAAAAAATTGTTAAAGATTATGATAAACTAGGGTGTCATAAGTGTCATAAAAGTACACTAATGTAAGAATAATTTATCAAATAAACCTTTTTAAAAAGTCTTTTTTTAACTATTTTTAAAAATAATGAAAATTACACATGAAACTATGATTAATTTCATAGTTTAAATGCCAAATAATGTAAAAAATTAAAATAGAGTTACACTAATATAGGTCTTGAAAGAGTCACACTCAAAATAACTACTTAGACACTATTATAAAAAAAATGTAAAATTAGTAATAAGAGGTTTCAAAATTAAAAAATGTATCAAATATATGTGTCTTAAACGTTCCAAAACCTATGGATCGACTGGTTACATGACTGTGTTTGATAATATATTTACTAGGTCAAAAGTCAAAACAAGTTTGACAGGTCAATTGAGGTTTTAACTGCATGAAAATTGGTATGCAAAAAAAATGAAATTATAATTAATTTATTTTTAAAGTAATTGAGCAATTAAATAATAATACAAGAAAATAAAAATTCTAATGGGTTTTGAAATTAAGATCTTCTTAGTTGTAAGTTTTTATCAAAATAAAATCCACCATTTCATCTACCAAACTTATTATGAGTTAATATGAGCTAATTAATATTCAAATATTATTATTAATTTTTAATTAAAAAATATATGAATATAACTAAATATGTCCATGTAATTTTTAAAGTAAAAATTGATTTCAAAGTTTTAACTTTTTGTTAAAAATAACTATTTGAAGTGGGACCTCGGGCTTCCTTACATGGACAGTATATAATAAATAAATAAATAAATATCTATGAAATAAACTTTATAATCACCTCATAATAATTTTTTATCTTATTTTGGTGCATATGGAATGTTTGATAATTTTTTAGTACATGTGCAAGCCACCAAATCAATTAAAACATTGGCAATCCTCCTCAAATTACTTGTTAATCCTAGAACCAGCTTCAAACTAAAATTTTTGGTAGAGAATTTATTGTTTCAATATTATAGGTTGTGCATGTGCATTGAATAGGATCTAGTAAACTTTTAGAGTTTGGATGAAATCTTCGTAGGTTTTGAAATTGAATCGAGAATTCTTAAATATGAATACAATGACATCTCAGAGTACCAAATATCCTCAAGAATGATTGAAGTAATTTAATTTTTTTTATTCCTCCCATGGGCCGTAAAAATATAAAAAGGTCATCTCAATGAATATGTTATAAAAAAATGATTTTATATTACTGTCTGGTTGCTTCTTTGAGGTTTCATTACTCTCTCTTTTCTTTGTTAGGATCCACAAATCAAATAATGAACTATACATTTTTTTATACCATATAAAATGCCTCCATGGATGTATCAAGATTGAAACTAATTTAAAATTGAATACATATATCAATTTATAATAAATATATGACTTGTTTAATTGCATACACTCCACTAACTCTGAAACCATGTTAAAATAACACATAAATATGTAATGTGAATGCACATGATGGATCTATAAGTGTATATTAATAAAAAATCATAATTACACAAATCAATTTATACAACACCATAAAGTACCATGGAGAACCTCAAATAGGTGAAAAAACCCACTAGTGATGATTATTTAAATTATTGAGAAACCAAGGCCCAATTCAACATATTCTTTATAATCTTACTTCTTCTATCAAATAACTTTAATAAGTTTTGATAGGTTGAATATGATTAAAAAAATTATATTTTAATGATTTCACAATAAGGTTAAAACCCTATTTATAGTGAAATACTAAGGTAGATTACCATTATAAATTAACGAGTCCATCAATCCCAATAATTTAGTTTAATTTAAATTTGGTAACTATTAAATAATTATAACTTTATTATTCATTTATATGAGGTTTCTACCTTGTGTTAATAAATAATATATTATTTATATATAATTTATTACCAATGCTAAGCATTAATTAAGCACACTTATAATTAAATTCTCCAACACTACAAACAAATATCTTTCAAATAATATATAGTTTAGGAGGTAAGATGTGCACAGTAATTATAGATGCTTGTTGTTGTAAAAAGATGGTTTCTAAGTACATGTTTCAAAAAATATATTTTCATTGTGAAAAATATCCTAATCCTTATCAAATTTCGTGGTTTAAGAAAGGGAATAAAGTTACAATATATAAAATATAATTAATCAAGTTTTCTATAGGTAAAACTTAAAAAGATGAAATATTTTGGGATGTTATACTAATGGATTCATTCCAAGTGATATAGTGAAGGTAAAGGTAGTTTGATAGAAAAAAAATTCATAATAAATCAGAGAACACATATGGTTATTTGAAAGGTGGTATAAAGGTAGTTTTATTAACTTGTGAATAAGAAGGACAAGGTAAATGCATGTTGACTATCAAATATATGAAGATGACATATTGTTGTTATGAATTAATAGAGAATAAATAAGACACATAATTGGTGAAATCATTAATATTAGATATAATAATGTTTAAATAAAATGAAGATGTTATCACTGATAAGTTACCATATGGTTTACCTACAATAAGAGATAGTTAAAATCATATTGATTTTATTCTAGGATCATATATACCTAATAAAAACATTTTAGGATAAGTCCAATATAGCCTACATGATTCAATAAATATATTAAGAAATTGGTGTGGAAAGGTGTAGTAAGAGAGAGTATGATTCCTTATGTAAAACCAATATTATTAACTCCAAAGAAAGATAGAGAGTGGAGGATGTGTGTGGATAGTAGATAAATCAATATAATTGTAATAAAATATAGATTTCATATACCTCATTTGGATGATATTATGTATTTTATTTCAAGAACAAAATATTTTTTAAATATTGATCTAAGGAGTGGTTACTATAAAATTAAAATTGGTGGAGATGACTAGAAAAAAACATTCAATACTAGGGATGGATTATATAAGTGTATGGTAATGCCATTTATGTTATCTAATGCACACAACACATTTATGAGGGTGATAAACATAGTTATATCATAATACAGTGGTAAATTTATGGTTGTTTATTTTGATAATATTTTGATATTTAGTAAGACTAAAGAATGGCACTTACAATATTTGAGAATAGTAATAAAAGTTATTAACAAAGGAGAAGCTATATGAAAATTTGAAGAAGTGCATGTTAATGTAGAGAAGTTTGGTATTTTTAGGATTTTTAGTTTCAACATATGGTGTACAAATGGATGAATTGAAAAAAATACAATTGTTGAGAGGCCTATTCCATAGAGAATCATAGAGGTAAAATTTTTCCATGTTTTATCAACTTTTTAAAAAAAATTAATTAAAAAATTTAGTTTTGTTATTGCGCCAATAACAAATTGTATGGGAGGAAAATAATTTGAGTGGATAATATAAATATAAAAAATATTTGAGTTGTTGAATAAACAATTTACAAAAAATCCTATTTTAGCATTACCATATATTATCAAAGTGTTGGAGGTTGATTGTGATGCTTCATTTGTGGTAATTAGTGTTGTGTTGAGTTAATAATGAAATAATAAAAAAAAAATTAGTGAGAAATTGAATAAGGTAAGATCAAAGTATTATACGTATGACATATAATTTTATGCCATAGTAAAAGTATTAATACAATGGGGGAATTACCTAGTGCCTGAGGATTTCATTCTATTTACTAATCATGAGGCCCTCAAGATGTGAAACCTCAAAAGAATTTAAATAGTAGGCATGCAAATTGGGTGTATTTATTTTAATTTTTAAAAAATAAAGAACCAAGAAAACATAATCATGAAGTTGATTCTTTGAGTAGGAAAGTGGGTTTGATAATTGTTATGGTGAATGAACTATTTTGATTTGAATTGTTTAAATAAGTATATGATATTAATCCAAATTTTGTCAAGGTAGTTGAGTAATGAAATAATCCATTAACATATGATATAGATATTTTTTATGATGATTATATTGTGAAGGATGGTTATCTCTTCGAAGGTAAATCATTATGTATTCTAATTAGGTCTCTAAGAGATAATATTATAAGAGAATTACATAGTGGTGGTTTGGATGGACATTTTGATAAAATGAATATAATATATTTGGTGGAGTAAGTAATTTCAGCCAAAATTAAGATGAAATTTACAATATATTTTTTAATTTATAGGATATGTTATGTGTCCAAAGGAAATGCACATAATACAAGGATGTCTTTGTCATTACCAGTTCCAAGAGGATTACGGATAGATTTCAGTATGGATTGTTTTTTTGGATTACCAAACACATAGAGTGGTAATGATTCAATTTTTATTTTTTTAGATTTATTTTATTATATGGTTCATTTTATTTTATGTAATAAAAGCAATGATACCATTAGAGTTACATTATTATTTTTAAACAATATCATGAGATTACATGGTGTTTCAAAAACCATTACATCAGATAGGGAAAAAAAATTGTAAGTCATTTCTGGAGGATTTTATCTAATTATATGGGAACTAATATACAATTAAATAGTGTAAAACACACACAAAAATATGGACAAACATAAGTTTTAAATAGGATTTTGTGAAATTTATTAAGATGTATAGTAGGAGAGAAGCCCAAGTAATGCAACTTAACATTAGCAAGGTGTGTTTGCTTATAATTGTTCATTAAATAAATAAATGGTAAAATCATAATTTAATATTATTTAGGGAATAAATCCTATGAATGTTTTATATTTGGTATATTTACCAATTATATAATGAGTTAGTGATGATGTAGAATCATTTGTAGAACATATACACCATTACAAGAAGTAATAAGAAAGTTAAATGAAAGTAATGAGAAATATAAAGTTGTATAAAATGTCAACATAAGTTCAAAAATATTTGAATAATGATATTTATTGGTAGTTTACTTGATGAAATATTGATTTTCAAAATTAACATATAACAAGTTGAAGTAAAATAAAAATAGACCATGAAAAATTGTGAATAAAATCAATGACAATGCTTATGAGGTGAGTTCACCACAAAATTTTGATATCTCTCTAGTATTTAATAATTTAGATTTATATTAAATGGATATAATGGTGAAGGTGAATGATATTAATAATTATATTGGTATTAACATGTGCCAAGTAATAAGAAAGAAAAGATAGTGCATGTCTTGGATAAGAATACAATATACAAAAGCCAAGGAAGTTATGCCAGGTATTTGATATAATGGAAAGGATTACTAAGAAAATAAAACAAGTATTAAATGATGGGATCTAAATAATATTAATTTGAAAAAATGACAATAGTACAATCAAATCATCTTGTAGGAGCTGATTTTTTTTTAACCATAAGTGAATGATATAGAAAATGAGGCAAATATTTTGAAGGCCAAAAATTTCTATTCTTAACTATGTTTGATCCCATATTCATGCCAAAATTATCTCTCTAAAATATCAGTCCAGCCATAAATATCCCTATTTGGTTATGGATGTTTTTATATATTTTTTAGAGATCATACATGACCATCTAAGGATCCCAAAATGTAGTTTAATATTTATTTCAGGTTTTATATATATATTTTGAAATAATATATTTTTGTAACCAGATATGAACATAGGTTGAGATTAATCCTCTTGGTTAATTTTAGTGTTTAGTTTACTTTTGGATATTTTTAGAGTTGTGCTCACTTTCATGTTAGAATTACTAAATACAATAGTTGATAAAAATAACAGGTTGATTTTTATTATTTTTTAAAGTTTCAAAATTTTCATGTCAACTCCATTTATAAGTTTAGGATTATTTATGCAAAGTTTTTTTATTTAAATAATTCAATACAAGTTATTGTTTCATAAGCTATGATTATTGGTATTTTCTTGTCTTGATAGTATTCAGATTCATTACATAAATTTCAGGGAAACTAACTTATGTGGTTTGGGTCTAAATTTATCATAGTTAAATGCACCATTTAAATAATAAATATATTATTTTAATGGATAATATTGGGGTAAATTGAATCCCATCAACATACTTTTGACTAATAAATGTGATTTGAGACTTAATATTTCTAATTGAGTCCCTCATTGAACCATGTACTTGCTTGGGTCAAGTAGGGGACACAACTAAAGGAAATTGATCTATCTAAACCAAATTTAATTATCATAATGTTATTTAGGTCTTAATTATCCCTACCTAAATCCCCCATTAAAAGTTACCCTAATAGACATCCCTATTAAAAAAAATAGTTGATTATTTTAATAGGGGATGTAAGTAAGGTAAGTCAAGTACCATTAATTTTTTTTTGACTAATTAAAGTGATTTGGAACATTAATTTCCTTAATTTAGTCCCATATTAAAAATATATTTACTCATTCAATAGAGGATACAAATAGGGTATTTCAACATCCATAAACCAAAATACAACCAACTTATGCAGTTTAGGTTTAAATTCTTCATAATTGGCATCCCCATTGATCCAATACTAAGATTGGTTGAAAGGAATATTATATCGTGGTATATTGATCCACATTAACCTCGTTATCATTATTTTAAATTGATTTGGGTTGACTTTTTTATAATTGAGTCCCTCATTGAACCAATTACGTGATTGGGACAATGGATTCTGCAATTAGACTAAATAAAACCCTTTCAACCAAACCAAAACCACCTAATGTCTTATGTGGATCAATTATACCAAATTAAAAATCCAATTAGACTATTCCTTTAAATTTTTTAATATGGGATTTAATTACTTTAAATCAAGCCTCCTCAATATAATTAAATCCACGTAATGTGAATTCTAGATCAATTATTTCATCTCATTACCCAATGTTTTTAATGGGGGATGCAATTTGTATAAATAAAAACCCCTCAACATTATATCAACAACATAATGTGATTTATGACTCAGTTTTCCATAACTAAATTACTCATGCAATCAATCACTTGATTGGTTCAATGACAGACTCAATTGATGAAAGTAAATTCCCCTCAATGTCATTTCAACCACCTAATGTGATTTACATCTAAATTCATGGGAATTGAGTTCTTGAATTAACCATTTACCATATTTTTTCCTTAGGTTATTTAATTTTAAAGCAATTTATCCCCCTTAATCTAATTAAAACCACCTAGTGTGATTTTGGGTTTGATTTTCCCTAAATATGTTCCCCATTCAACCAATTACTTGAATGGATAATCTAGGGGAACAATTAGGGTAAAGTGAGAATCCTCAACCCATGTATGGCCAATTAATGTGATATATAAATTAAATTGTCCTTAATTGAGTTCTAATTTGTCTTAATTCTCTACTCAATTTAATTATTGAAAAAATAGTGGAAACCATCCCTATTCAAATTAAATATAGCACGAAGTACTTAAAAAAAAAGAGTTCAGACAATACTTTGGACTATCGAGAATATGCCAGTCTGGAGTATGTTGTCAAGCTAGGGCAGCCGTGCCCTGGCTCACTTTTTGCATTACTGGGTTCTGCGTAGGAAGGGGTCAGGGATTAGTTTAGTTGTAGGGGGTGGGTTGTCACAGCTATGACTATCTTTTTTCTATTTAAACCCCTTTTTCTATCTAATGTGCTAAGAGTGGTGTGCAACTTCAGGTCAGTGCATGGTGAAGGGGATGGTGGTGCTATTTGGAGTGAGCTTATAGCTGGAGCAAATCTTGAGGTAGGCGCAGTCATGGCTAGGAGTATGCCTTCCAAGATTGGTGTTGGTTTTAGTTTCAGTGAAGTGGTGGGCATGAATTTGCCAAGATAGGAAGTGCAGGGGTATGAAAATGTCTTATTTTTTCAGAATACAATACTAAGGAATCAAATCTACCTGGAGGATCCAGGATCATGAAGGTGAATGGATGTATTGAGAGATGCAAAGAAAGACCAAAACTAGTAATTCCCTTTGAAATGATTGCTGAGGATGTAGAATATTATTCTAATCATTCCTTGTTTTGTATGCTCCTACATTTGAAAGTCTTGCTTAAATTCCTAGAGATTTGGGCTTGAACAGTGTGGGAACTAGAGGGAGAAATAGAAGTCAGGATGCTTGCAAACAACTACTTCATGGTGACATTTCTCTGCCTGGCTGATCGCAATAGGGTCTTTGAAGGGGGGTCTTATTTTTATAACCAGGTGGGATTATTTTTAAAACCATGGCATGTAGGCTTTAACCCCTCTGAAGAGCTCCCTAATAGAGTGCTAGTGTGCGTCTGGTTGCTTATATTTCCAATTGAATGTTGTCGGGAGGACATGCTTCATATGCTGGCATCAATGCTTGGAAGACCTGTAGGTTCTTCTACACAAACCTTGAGTAAGAAGGTGATGACCTTTGCTCATATTTACGTGGAAATTGATTTAAGTAAACCATTTCTAGATGTAATTGAGATGAGCACAGGTTCATATTCATGGGTACAAAAATTGGACTATGAGACACTTCCATTCTAATGCTGACTATGCCATGAATATGGCCACTTGGTACGAAGATGTCTAAAATCCAAGCCAATGGAACAACAAACTACACCTCCTTCTAGTACCATTCCTAGTACTGATAAAGGGAAGAAGCCTATAGTAGGGGAGAATAAGGATGCTGAGGGCTTTATTCAGGTAAAATCTTGAACTCGTAGTAGAGGATTGAAGAGAACTTTAAGGGAATGACAAGAGGAGGACACATTCAATAGGTTTGAGATCTTAGATGAGTTAGGGCAGCAAGAAATTAATCTTGAAATGAACAATGCTGATCACCCTGAGGGGGATTTAGGATTGGAGATTGGCTCTGCCAAGCCTCCATGTGCTATGCAAGAAGAATTAGCTATGCCCATGCTCATGGATGGATAGATGGGAATGTAGGTGAGAGTGGAGCCAATTGTTGATATGGGGCAGGGCGTAGAGGAAGTAGAGCCTGTGATACAGGCTGTGGCTATAGAAGTGGATAAAAGAGGTAAATCTACCCCTCACGTAGGTATCCTTCAAAAGGATGGGAAGAAAGGGGATTCAGAGAAAAATGCTAAAATAAGATGTAAGAAGGACCTGGAGAGGATTAAGATGATTGGGGAAAACTTGGTGGAGTTAGGAGCTGTTAAGACCTTGGACTCCCACTTCGTGACTCCTCCCAAATGATTGTCATTTCTTGGAATGCAAGGGCCTTGAACAGCGGCCCCAGACAAAAAGTTGTTCAAGAATTAGTGCATAGGTATTCTCCTAATGTTCTCTTTCTTCAAGAGACTAAAGTTTCTATTGACTGTATGATGAGTATGGCACCTAAGTTATTGAGGCAAGGCCATTGTTAGTGCATTGGGGCCCAGGGATCTTTGGGGGGTGTGGCATGTCTATGGAATCTACGCCTGATCTAGCCTATGTCATAGATTTCATTTAGGTCCTCCTTATCTATGGTTTCTTGGTGCATTAAATTAGGGGAATCTATTATTTTCTCTAATGTTTATGCTCTAACAGATTTCTGAGGCAAGCTCGAGGTATGGAACAATATTCATGAGGTGCGTAGTTTGTTTCCTTGTTTACCATGGATTATTGCTGGAGACTTTAATGCCATTCTATATTTATCTAATAAACGAGGTGGAATTATGAAAACTAAGCCTTATACCATTATGCTTAGAGACAATATCTTGGCTCTTAATCTTATTCACATAAGCCCAACAATGGCCACTTTACATGGAGCAATAGAAGGCTCAGGGATAGCAGTATTGCTGAGCGCCTTGACTCATTCATGGTGTCATGTTTTTGGGTGGGGAGTCATGGTCTTCTAGGTCCAAGATACTTTATTGGTGGGGCTGAGATCACTGGCCCATAAAGCTCACTATTTCCTCAACTAGGATACCTCAGAGACTGCCTTTTAAATTCTAGCTCATGTGGCTTAGGGACCCAGACCTGTTTAGTTTTGTTGCTAATTGGTGGAAAATAGGTAGACTGAGATTTGGCACAACAATGTATACATTTTCCAAGCTCTTATAATTTGTCAAATATCAGCTCAAGTAATGGACTAGGCAATGTTTCAACAACATTTACTAGGAGAAAAATGTGGCACAAACACAAATGAATGAAATAACCCAGATGATTAGGAAGAGGAGGCATCTAAATTTCTATTAAGAGAGGAAGCTAAATTTCTAAGAGTTGTAGAGGAATGGGAGCTGAGAGAGGAGATCTTCTAGAAATAAAAAGTGCAGAATGTTTGGCTTCAGGAGGGGGATAGGAATACTACATTCTTCTTCAACTTAGTGAAATCCAAGCAACATGGTAATACTATTTCCTCATTGTTGACAGATAGGGGGGAGACCATTCATTCCACCCAGGGTATTTGTAATGAGGTAGAGATGTTATTCACGTCTTTATTTCAGGAGGAAGTGCAGGGGGACTTAGTGGCTGAGACTCAGGTTCTTGCCTATATTCCCTCTTTGGTCTCTTCAGAAATGAATGAACATCTTATGAGCACCATTTCTATGGAGGAGGTGGAGAGGACCATTTTCTAGATGGAAAATAGGAAAACACCTGGGCTAGATGGATTTTTGATTGAATTTTTTAGGAGTTTTAGGACATTATTAAAATTGATCTCTTGGTTGTTGTTCAAGAATCACAGAAGAATAAATAGATGCTCAGGGTGCTAAACTCAACTTTCCTAGATCTTATCCCCAAGGGGGAAGGAGCTGATCAGTTAAGCCAGTTTCATCCCATTTCCCTTTGCAATGTGATTTATAAAATTATCTCTAAGCTGATTGCTGAAAGATTAAAAAGGTGGCTTACGTTGTTGATTTTTGAAGAGCAAAGTGGATTCATGGAAGGTCATCAAATATTGAATGGTGTGGTGGTGGCTACTAAGATGATTCACTTGATGGCCAAGTCCAAAGAAAAGGCTATGTTCATCAAGTTGGATATGAGTAAAGCTTATGACAGAGTCTGGTGGTCTTTCCTTCCAAAGGTTTTGAGTGCTTTTGGATTTAGTGAGGACTGGATTCGCTGGGTCATGAGTTGTGTAGATTCAACCTCCTTCTTAGTTCTGATTAATGGAGAGCACTCCAATTTTTTTGGAGCCTCTCGAGGCCTATGGCAAGGCAACCCCCTCTCTCATCTGTTTCTTCTTCTGGTAGAAGGGCTGGCATAGTTGATCAAAAGGAATGTAGAAGGGGGATATATTCAGGGCTGGCAGTGGGGTGGAGGTCTCCCAGCACTCTCTCACCTATATTTTGTGGATGATGCACCTTTGATGGGCATGGCAACTATGAGGGAGGCATCTAATATGCGTAGAGACTTGGATGTTTATCTTGAGGCATTAGGGTAGCTAATTAATGAGGGTAAGTCTTCCATTTATTTCTTTAACACCCTAATTCCAATTCAATGGAGAATTGCTAATTTATTTAGGTTCCAAATTAGGAGTCTTCCTCTGCTCTACCTTGGCATCCCCATCTTGACTGGGAGAGAATCTAGGGAGATGTGGCAGGGCCTTCTGGATAAGTTTCATGCTAAGGTTAATCACTGGACTCACCACTGGCTATCCTTTATCGATCGAGTTCAGCTACTTCAATCAGTTGTGTAGGCGCTACCTATATATAGGTGTATGGTACAGGTAGCACCGGGGTGTTTTGTGAGAGACCTTGATTCCTTAGCTAGGCAATTTATTTGGGCTTGTAATTTAGTAGTGACTAAATTGAGCCTCATCAAGTGGGAGATAGTTTGTAGTCCAAAAAGGCTAGGAGGTCTTGGATTAAGATATTCGCTACTCTCTGGTACGGTGCTAGCTACAAAATTGTATTGGAGATGGTGTGTTAAACCAGATTAGTTGTGGGCTAGAATCTTATCTCACAAGTACTTGGGAGGGATTCCTTACAGTGATACTCTTTAGCATAGCTTGACAGGGAAGGGGTCAGCAATTTGGTCTATGCTCAAGAAAGGGGCAGCACTCATTAAGCGTGGTTTGTTCTAGATATGCAAAGATGGGATGGAGGCATGGTTTTGGAAAGATTCTTGGGATGGTTTCCTGCCCCTAGCAAATCAATATCCTCAGCTAAACATATTAGTGCAAAGATTTGGTGAAGATGGCTATTTGAGGGTGGGTGATTTTAAGGAGTTTTCTAGTCAGGGGCAGGTGATGGCAGTGAGGTGGAAAACATCAAATGAATGGCCAATTTGGGATTGGAAGATGAGTGTGCTAAACTCCAATCCATTCTCATTAGGTGTAGCTGTAGTTCCCTTTTAGAAAGGGATGTTCTAGCCTGGGCCCCCAATCTGAAGGGATCATACACGGTGTCTTTTGGGTACCAGGCGTTGATCTCTCAACAACTGGATGATGGGAGGGAAAAAGGTCTGGAATAGTTTCTCTTGGCTGAAGTGTAACTATTTCATCTGGACCTTGGCCTAGAATAAATTCTTGATGTGGGATAATATTTGAAAGAGAGGATTTCTTGGCCCTTCGAGGTGTGCTTTATGTAGTAGTGAGGAGGAGGATTCTCAACATTTATTCTTTTGATGTCCCTTCTCAACACAATTATGGAACCTTTGGTGGGGAGCGTGGAAATTCCCATGTGTTCATGCTTCCTCCTTGGCTAATTTTTGGGTGAGATTGGGGAGACTGCCCTCACTGACTTCTTTTTAGCAAGAGATTTGGTACGCTGGTCCTATTTTCCTTTTATGGAAAGTCTGGCTTGAAAGAAATCACAAGATTTTTAGAGGAGAAAATTTGGGAATTTAGTAGGTATGGACTAGAATATTGGGCATGGTCAAAGAAACTATTGGGGTTAAAAGTGAGATTACCCTACCATTGGCAAAGAGTGATGCTCAGATAGCAGAAAGGTTGGGCATTGAGGGAATTACTTTGATCTCAGCATGTGTAAGGAGAGGTAGACAGGTGAAAAAAAAACTACAAAGGATGGGGAAATGGATGCCACCTCATATTGGTTTTTTGAAACTTAATATGGATGGGTCATCCTGTAGGAATTTGAGCTCAGCTGGGGTAGGTGGGATTGGCAAGGATTTTGCTAATGCAGTGATTTTTATTTTTGTGGCTAACAAAGGAGTGCAGGTCATTAATCAGATGGAAGGCTGGGTGATTTTACATGCTTTAAGGAGAGCTTATGATTTAGGATGGAGGAAAGTGATCTGTGAGGTTGATTCTCAAGTTTTGGTTAATTTTATTCTTGAGAAGAAGACCTTCGATGTGTGATGGTAGCTGTCATTGATTGTTCAGCAGATTCTTTAGGTCAATTCTTGTATGGATTTAGTGATTTTTGTCCATATTCCTAGGGAATGGAACAGGGTGGCTGATTGCTTGGCAAGATGGGGATCTAAAGAATTTGAAGGCTGAAAGTTTGATGGGTGGGAGTAGATGCCCTGTGCACTTCACCAAAATTTGGAGAGGATTATTGTGGAGGATGAGAGTGGTATTGGAGCGTAATTTTATTGTCCTTATGGTTTCTTAGAAGTTTTGTTGTTTCCTAAGGCATTGACCTTAGGCTGGCTTGTACTTTGGTATTCTTTGGTTTAATAAAGTTTTTACCCCTCTTTTTTCCAAAAAAAATAAAATATAAATATAACACCTAGTGTGATTTATGTCTTAATTTTACCTAATTTACACCATAATTGAACTAATTACATAATTGTTTTAATGGGAGATAAAAATAAGGAAAATCAAATCTTCTCAACCTAATTGTAACCACCTAATACTTTGTAGGGCTCAATTTACCTTATTATTGAAACCCCTATTGAACCAATTAGTCAATTAGCTCAATTAGGGATGAAATAAAGGGAATTTTGGTCCAATCAACCTAAATGGTACTAATTAAATTAAATATAGTCTTAGGTTTCCCTAATTGAATCTCCCATTAAACCAATAATTCAATTGTTTTAATAGGTGACATAATTAGGGTAACTAAAAACCCCTCAACCTAATTAAGACTTATTAAAAGTGATTTGGGGGTAAATTTTCAATAATTAACTCCATTGTATAAATCATTAGTTGGATGGATAAATTTGTGATGAAATTATGTAAAATCACACCCCATCAACATAATTTCATCCACCTAAAGTGAAATTAGGTAAAATTTGCACTAATTTTCTCTCCCAATAATATAATTTACTAATTGGTTTTATGGGTGAAGGAATTATAGGATTTTGAGCCCCCTCATCATAAATTTTATTGACTAATGTGATATGGTTCTTAATTATAACTAATTAGACTCCCCATTTAATCAGCTACTCAATTAGTTAAATGGGATTATAATTAAGGGAATTCAATGACTCTAAATGTAGTTTCAATTACTTGAGATAATTTAGGGATTAGTTTTCTCCAATAAACTCCCCAACTAAATAAATAACTAAATTTGTTGAATAGGGCATGTAATCTTGGGTAAATGAACCCCCTCAAGATAAGTACATCTACTTAGTGTTATTTACAACATAATTTTCCATTATTTACTCCACAATTGAACTACTTAGTGGATTGATGGAATGCCCATTATATAAATTATGACTATAACTTAGGGTAATTAGACATTTTATAGCTATACAATACACCACTTAAAAGGTATTTATATAAAATAATGAGTTAATTTACATTATGTCCTTTGTTTATTTTTATTAAATGTATTTATAAAAGTCCTTATAATTTAATGTACATTGGAGGCACATTTAAGTTAGAAATCCCTAGTAATTGTCATCTAAACATGTGTAAGCTATTTAATTCACTACACACATATTAACATTATGAAATTATAGACTTCATAGTTGGAATATATCATATGATTTCCATTCTTACTTATTATTTTCATACGTAGTTTTTTTAGAGGTATGTAGTTTTTTAATAAAATAATATTTCAGCAAATACTTTCAACATGCATTTAGTTCATGATCTAGGTGATTATACTCTAGACTGATCACAACAAAAAAAAGTCCCACTTCTCAAAAACATTAGGAATATTAAAATATTAAAATATTTATCATTGTTGAATTTTAGTGATTTGAATGTGATCATCACACCAACAAGGATATGTGAAGGACTAGAATTATTCATTGCATTATATATCTTTGATCAACATATTATTGTAATAATTTTGACCTTAAATGTTTTCTTGAATTTTTTTTGAGTAACAAAAAATAAAATATGAAATGTAACATGTGTGAACTAGTAATTTAACTCAAGAGAGGATGGTTAGTATCATGTTAGTTTCAAAATGAAAACAAAATGGAATAAACACATTAACTAGCATAACATCTCTAGGCGTAGACACTAATGAGAGCTTAGTTAACAAACATGAATAAAACATAAAACTAAAATTCAAAAGAAACCCTCTTTTACCTTTCTTGGATGCTCGAAAATTCCTATTATAGTGGCTCACTCAGCTTGTGCTCATGAAGTCTTCATCAAAAGAGGCTTGGCTATCTCTTCTTCTCCTTGGCACCTTGTGGAATTGGCTTGGCTTGGCTTGGAATCAATTTGGAATGGTAACACTAATTGAAATAGCTATTGGAAACATTTATGAATTATAAATTTGAATTATCAAGAGTTTTGAAATTTTTTGAGGATAATAACTTTGCACCAAAATATCCTATAAATGATGTGGTAAGGCCTCATATTTATAGATTTTTGAGATTGATCATAATTAACTTGAACCATCCATCTCAGGATTGAGATGTGTGGCTAAGGATTAATCTAATTTTTAAATTAAAATTGATAAATAGGATCATCAATATTTGGGATGGAAGATAAATTAAGAGGCATGGAGCACTTTTATGAGGCATTGGAGGCATGCATCCTGATATTTGTGGCATCTATAGCCTAGGGATGTGTTCCTAAGAAATGAGATCACTTGATGATGTAGATATTCAGTATTTATTTTCAAAATAAATTATTAAATAATTTTTCATGGAATTATTAATTATGATCTAACTTGGATTAATTATCTCTAAGCATGATTAAGTACTTTATGCATTAATTACTTAAATTGATCAGAATGCCTTGTTATTGGTCTAAAATTCAACAAAATTAGAATTGGAAGTTGATGTCAAATGTGTTGGATCCACAATATAATTTATTATGTTACCAATAGAATATAACAAAGGCATGCATCTTGTAAAATATATTTGATAGGAAAGATCAATCCAGAGCACCTAGGTGAAAAATTGGCATTTTGACTTAGAATGATCTGATAAAAATTAGCTAGCCCATAAATTACATTGTCTCATTTAGGGATACCCTGGCTAAAATTTGCACTTGAATATGTCAATTTTTACTTATTTAATGCATTTTAGTATTTTTAGGATAAATTGTGTATTTTAAGTGGAAATTGGTCAAAACATTGGTTAGAGGTTATCGGTGGCCAGATTTAGGTGTCTACAATTTGCCCCTATTTGGGAAGATGTTAAAAACCATATCTAAAGAAATATCTTCTCAAAGAATGAGAAATGGCCTATATTCCAAAAAGAAGATGATGGTTGAGTCACAAATCTCCAAATGGTTTTGGGAAGACTAAGATGATTTCCCCTCAAGGGAGTGGTCATCATATTTGTTGATGAGTGGCCCATCAAAAGGAAACAAGAAGAAAGGTGGAATTAACCCATAGTTGAGATTAATCCAAATGAGAAAATGCATACATGCATTGATTTAAAAGGATTATTGATTTGCTCAAAGGTGGTTATAATCAAGTATAAAATTCAAAATAATGATTTGCCCATAGGCGGTTATAATCATTAAGAGGACCTGGATTGGAAAAATATGATTTTTCCCCAGTTAGGGATGATTATCAAGCACAACTCAAGTATATAACCTAGAATATAGATTAAATATGAATAGGTACAAAGCGATGAAGGAGATGGAGAGAAGAATGAGATTTATCAATATAAAATAATTCAATTTTACCTACCAATGAGGAGATCCTCATCCTTATTAGTAATGATGCAATTGAATCATTTGATATTGATCAGTCTCATTCCTCTATCCATATCCTTCATCAATTTACACCTATTCATCTTTAATCTGTATTCCAAGTTAGTATGGTGTTAGTTTCAAAATGAAAATAAAAGGAAAGAAACACACTAAATAACATAACATCTCTAGGCCTAGACACTAACGAGAGATTATTTAAAAAACTTGATTAAAACACAACTAAAATTAAAAATAAACCTTCTTTTAGCTTCTTTGGATGCTCCAAAATTCTTCTTGTAATGGCTTGCTAGGCTTGTGCTCATGAAGTCTTCATCAAAGGATGCTTGGTTATCTCCTCTCCTCCTTTGCACCTTGTGGATTTGGCTTGGATTGGAATAAATTTGGCATGGTAACACTAATTTCAAAGGCTTGGTAAAGAGATTTGTGAATTATAACTTTGCACCTAAATAGACTATAAATGATATGGTAAATCCTCCTATTTATAGATTTTTGAGATTGATCAGAATCAACCTGAATCATCCATCTCAAGATTGAGATGTGTGGCTAAGGATTAATGCAATTTTGAAATTAAAATTGATAAATAGGATCATTAATATTTGGGATAGAGGAGAAATTAAGAGGTGTGGAGGGCTTTGATGAGGCATGGGAGGCATGAATCTTGATATTTGTGGTATTTATGGCCTAAGGATGTCATCCCAAGAAATGATTTTACCTAATGATGCAGATATTCAATATTCAATATCTAAAAAAATTATTCAACAATTTTCCATGGAATTATTAATTTGGCTCTAACTTGGATTAATTAGATCTAAGCATGATTAATCACTTTGTGCACAAATTACTCAAATTGATCAAAATGCCTTGTTATTGGTCCAAAATTCAATTATATTGGAATTGCAAGGCAATGTTAGATGCGTTAGATCTATTATCCCATTTAGGATTTTACTAATATAAAATAACAAAAGAACATATCTCGTGTAAAATATTTGATAGGAAATATCAATTAAGAGCACCTAGGTGCAAAATTAGCATTTTCACTTGGAATGATCTAATCAAAGTTAGTTGGCCCATAAATTGCAATGCCACATTTTAGGATAATCGAGCCAAAATTGGCACTTGAATATGTTAATTTCAACTCATTTAATTCAATTAAGTATTTTTAGTCCAAATTGTGTATTTTAGGTGGAAATTTGTCAAAATCTTGGTTGGAGGTTATCAGTGGCTAGATTTAGGTGTCTCTAGTTTGCACCTGTTTGTGAAGATGTCAAAAACCATAGGCAAAGAAATGTCTTCTCAAATAATGAGAAATGACATGTATGCCAAAAATAAGATGATGGTTGAAGAACAAAGTTCCAAATGGTTTTGGGAAGACTATGATGATGCACCCTCAAGGGAGTGGCTATTACATTTATTGATTGATGGTCCCTCAAAAATAAATACGAAGAAAGGTGGAATAAACTTGTGGTTGAGATTAATCCAAATGATAAAATAATTACATGCATTGATGTAAAAAGGATACTGATTTTATTAAAGGAAGTTATAATCAGGATTAAAAGTTAAAATAATGATTTTTCCATAAGAAATTATGATCATTAAGAGGATATAGATTGGCTAGAGATGATTTTTCCCCAGTTAGGGATGATTAGCAAGCATAACCAAGGATATAACCTGGAATATAGATTAAAGATGACTAGATGTAAAGTAATGAAAGAGATGGATAGAAGAATAAAATTGCTCAATGTGAATGATCTAGTTGTACCTACTAATGAGGAGATGCTCATCCTTATTAAAAATGATAGAACTAGAATGGCCAATGGGTTAATTTGACCAAGGGTGGGATGGAAGGATTTTCCAAGGTGCCAAGGAGAAACTTATATAGCTCCATTAATTGTATACCTTAATAAATTTAATTTTTGGTGTAGCATGTGATGGTAGGATTTATGATAGAACACTATGAATGTTATCCCAAAATATGCATAAGTACTGACTCCCTATCCAATAAATACTCAAAAATAATGCACCAATGATAAAAACCATGATGACAATGTTGACGTATGAATATGGATAGACTCAAGAATAACATGCTCAAAGAATCACCCAATGAATGCATATATACCAAGTTAAGACAGTAATGCTGAAAGTAAACAAATAGGAAAGAAAACAAACAAACAAAAAAAAATAAAAATAAAAATAAAAACAAATAACTTGAAATAAACAAATAAATAGAAAGCCTAAAAACAAAATTAAAAAAAAAGTATCCTACCATTGACCATGCCCTAGTAAGCTGGATTGAGGATAACTAAATAGGTTTAGATAGGATAAATGTTTTTGTATTTTTGAAATATAATTAACTTTTTGGCATTTTGAGGTATCTTAACTCATTAGAGAATGAGAGGATACCTAGTCACAAAACAATGAGAGCATTTGGCTTAGGTTGCTCACAAAACAGTGAGAGCATATGGAAAGGGGGAATAAGGTGACCTCAACATGAATTGAGCATGACCCACATATTCTTAAAATGACCTTAAGTCATAGTAATTATGTCCCCATAAAAGGTGAGGAAAAACCAACTAGGTCCCAACAAGTTTGCAAAACTGGTAAATGGCCAATCAAATGAAAATAGTAACAGCAAGGTGATGTAGTAATGCATGATAAAAAAAGTAATACCCCTAGTTTCCCCACAAGTTGTTATAATGAGGATATGATATAAAAGGTCAATGATACTAATTTACCCATAGGAAATTATAATTAGTAGCAAGACTAGTGAGACACTGATTTTCCCATAGGTGGCTATAATTAGGCTCACATAAATGACTTTGATAGAGAATGAAATATGAAAGGTATCTTTCCAAATAAAATATCACAATACTTTCATAGACCATAATTTAAACATGGAATTAATTTATTATTTAAACTTGATTGGAATAATCTCATAAAAAATACATGAAGAACCGAAATAGCTAAGATCCAAATAGGATTAGGTAGGATGATTAAAAATAGGCTTTGGTCTAGATAGGAATGGAATGATAAGATGGTATGGTCTTGCTAAAAATAATTACATTTTTGGATAGATTAAAAAAATGGTAAGAGGGTTTCCCCCAAGTGAGAATATTATTTGTTGGGATCTACAATAATGACAAATAAGTATATGTAACAATGGCATGATAATGAAATGGTATGGTACATGTTTTTATCCTAGGTGATTATTTTTTTTGTTGTTCCTACTGATGGGGAGATGCATTTCCTAATCAAAAAATGACACAAACATAATACTTGATCATGTTAATTGTTATCCCACACCTCATCTGAATAACTACTCTATCAAAAACTACCTATAGAATCTGATTCCAAGAATGTTGTTGTGATCTTCATTGGTCATTGATTTTGACTCCTTAAAACATAGAGACAAGGTATCTTTGTAGCATCTAGAAAGGAAAGTGTGGCCATAGATGGTAGGTTTGATTGTGAAATGGAATGGCAAATGATAATGGAAAGGGTAATGGTGGGGAAAAAAATGAAGATAAGGACTTTGAGTCACACGTAATGTTGTGGATGTTGGATTCAACATAACTTTGGTTGTGGTGTGTGCAAAGACTATTCTCTTGATAAGACAACCAAATTTGTGTATTGTTTTATCTTGAGAGTAGATACCATCTGATTAGGTTATATATTGGAAGCTATTTTTATTTTATTTTTAATTGTCTTCATCAAGCAATGAAGAACTTTTATGCTTAGCTATTGATTTTTTAATGAGGTTTTAACTAATAAATTTGTCTTGAATTTCTCTTAGCACCTCTGATAAGTTTTCATTAATGAACAATAGCTTTTTACTTTTATTTTCTTCTAGTGCTTTCAACAAAAATTAGCTAGAAGATGTTATGTTCTGACTGTGAGACTCCTTGACAACTAGTATAGGATCAATAATCAATTCACCATAGGTTAACTTATCACAAGTAATTGGCTCAACAAAAATATCTTGGATTTATTGGTTACTTTTGCCATGGTTTTCAATGAGTTGAAAAATACTAGTTTTGAACAAAGATTGGTCTTCAAATGATTATATCAATTGAGGTTTGGATGGGATTGGTCAAAATTAACCTGAACCATCCATCTCGAGATTGAAATGTGGCTAATGATTAATCTAATTTTATAATTAAAATTGATAAATAAGATCATCAATATTTGGGATAGAGGAGTAATTAATAGGCATGGAGGACTTTGATGAGGCATGGTAGGCATGAATCTTGATATTTATGGCATTTATGACCTAGGGATGTCTTCCCAATAAATGAGGTCACCTGCTGATGCAGATATTCAATATTCATTTCCAAAACAAATTATTCAACAAGTTCCCATGGAATTATTAATTATGCCTTATTTTGGGTTAATTATATCTTAAGCATGTTTAAACACTTTGTGCATAAATTACTCAAATTGATCATAATGCCTTATTATTGGTTTAAAATTTGACTAGATAGGAATTGGAAGGTGATGTCAGCTATGTTGGATCCATTATCTCATTTAGGATGTTACCAATACCAAATAACAAAGGCACGTGTCTCATGTAAGATCTTTGATAGGAAAGAGCAATCCAGAGCACCTAGGTGGAAAATTAGCATTTTGACTTAAAATGATCTAATCAATGTTAGCTATTTCACAAATTGCATTTCCCCATTTAATGATACTCTATCCAAAATTGGCACTTGAATATGTTAGTTTCATACCATTTAGCATGTTTTAATGTTTTTATGCCAAATAGTGAATTTTAGGTAGAAATTGGTCAAAGGCCTAGTTGGAGGTCATTGGTGGCTAGATTTAGGTGTCTATAGTTTGCCCCTATTTGGGAAGATGTTGCAAACCATAGTCAAAACAACGTCTTCTCAAATAATGAGAGATGGCCAGTATGCTAAAAATAAGATGATGGTTGAATAACAAAGCTCCAAATCATTTTAGGAAGCCTATGATGATTCCTCCTCAAGGGAATGGCCATTAAATTTGTTGATATATGGTCACTCAAAAAGAAACAAGAAGAAAGGTTGAATTAACATATGGTTGAGATCAATCCAAATGAGAAAATGCTTGCGTGCATTGATGTAAAAAGGATACTAATTTTCCCAAAATTAGTTATAATCAGGATTAAATTCAAAATAATGATTTACCCATAGTTAGTTATAATAATTAAGATAAACTATATTGGATAAAGATGATTGTACCCTAGATAGGGATGACTAGCAAGCATAAATAAAGGATATAACCTAGAATATAGATTAAAGATGAGTGGGTGCAAACTGATGAAAGAGATGGATAGAAGAATAAGACTGATCAATGTGAATGATTTAATTATACCTTCCAATGAGGAGATGCTCATATTTCTTATAAATGATACAACTAGAATGGCCAATGGGTTAATTTGATCAAGGGTGGGATGGAAATATTTGCAAAGGTGCCAAGGAGAAACTTCTATAGCTCCATTGATTATAGACCTTTTTGAAGCTAATTTTTATTGTAGCATGTGATGGTAGGCTTTATGATAGAACATCATGAATACTATCCCAAAATATGCATAAATATTGAATCTTAATCCAATAAACACTCAAAAATAATGCACCAATGATAAAAACCATGATGATAATGTTGATGTATGAATATGGATGAAATCAAGAATAATGTGCTCAAGGAATCACCCAATAAACGCATATAGACCGAGTCAAGGCAAAAATACTAAAAGTAAATAAATAGGTAAGGAAAAAAACAAAAAACCAAAAAAAAAAATCAAATAAACAAAAAAATAATTTTAAATAAAAAAACAAATAGAAAGCTTGAAAAAAAATCAAAAGAGAGTATTCTAGCAATGACCATGCCCTAATAAGGCAGATTGAGGATAACTAACTAAGCTTAGACAAGATAATTTTTTTTGGATTTTTGAAATATTATGAATGTTTTTGGTATTTTTAGGTATCTTAACTCATTAGAGAATGATAAGATACTTGATCATAAAACAACGAGAGCATTCGGATTAGGTTGCTCACAAAATGGTGAGAGCATATGGAAAGGAGGACTGAGGTGAACTCAACATGAATTTAGCATGACCCACACAATACTAAAATGACCTCAATTCACATTAATTTTGTCCAGATAAAAGGTGAGGAAAAAACATCTAGGTCTGAACAAGTTCTCAAAAGTAGAAAATGGGTAGTAAAATGAAAATAGTAATGGCAAGGTGATGTGGCAATGCATGATAAACAAGTGTTACCCCTAGTTTACCTATAGGTATTTATAACTAGGATATAATGACATAGGTAAATGATACTAATTTTCCCATAGGTATTTATAATTAGTATCAAGACTGGTGAAACATTGATTTACCCATAGGCAGCTATAATCATGTTCACATAAACAAGCTTGATAAGATGAAATATATCTTGTTAGATCAACTATCCCACTGATTTCATAGACTGCAATTATAAACATGGATTTGATTTATTACTGAAACTTGATCATAATCCCCCCACAAACGTTATGGGAAGAACCAAAATAACTAATATCAAAATAAGATTGGGTAGGATGAGTAAAAATAGGATTTGGTTTAGATATGAATGGAATGGTTAGAATGGTATGGTCTTGCATAAGTTAATGATCGTTTGATAATTGGGTTTAAATTATAGGAGGGATTCCCACAACTGATGGGGTGAATGGCAAGAGTCTATAATAATGAAAAATAGTCATATGTAACAATAGGAATGGCATGACAATGAAATGATATGGTACATGTTTTTGGCCTAGGTGATTGTTGGTTTTATTGTTCCTATTGATGGGGAGATGAATGTCCTAATCAAAAAATGACACAAACATAATACTTGAACATGTTAGATTCTAGCCCACACCTCATCTTAATAACTAATCTATCAAAAACTCCATGTAGAATGTGATTATGATAATGTTGTTATGATCTTCATTGGTCTTTGATTTTGATTCCTTCATATGTCAAGACAAGATATCTTTGTATCCTCTGCAAAGGAATGTGTGGCCATAGGTGGTAAACAAGGAAAAATAATGGATGGTAGGTTTGACTATGAAATATAATGGTACATGATAATGGAATGTGGAATGGTTGGGAAACAAATAAAGATTAGGGTGTTACAGTCACACATAATGTTGTTACCAAATTCAACATAATTTTTGTTGTGGTAGGGCTGAAGACTTGTTCTCTTGATAGAACCACCATATTTTTTTTTGTTTGATCTTGAGAGTAGTTAACATATAATTATTCTATATATTGGAAGCTATTTATATATGATCTTTGATTTTGTCTTCATCAAGCAGTGAATAACATTTGTACTCAGCTATTGGTGCCTTAATGAGGTTTTCACCAATGAATTTGTCTTGATTTTCCCACAAAACCTCTGAGAAGGTTTCACTAATGAAAATTAGATTTTTACTTTGATGTTATTCTAGTGCTTCCAAAAATATTCACTAGAATATGTTGAGTGAAACTTTGATTGTATCCTAGCACCTTTGAAAACGTTTCACTAGGAGACTGTTCTTCTACTATATAAATGTGGTCTTAGCCTCCTTGCTCTTCTTCAACTGCTATGTCACCATGGATGTAATTCAACAATGTGTGATTTTGTCTATCCTAATCTACACTTATGGGAGATGGAATGTCAATGATATGGTTATTTTGGTTGTTAGTAATGGCCTGTGGAATAGTAATGGAATGGGGAGAGGCTATATAATCCTCATAGAAGATACTAGGATAAATTGTGTCAAATTTGAAGTACTTATCCTCAAAAATATATAAGGATAAAAAATGTATTAAAATTGATCTACAAGGCATGTGTAACTAATGCTTTAACAACCATGAATATATTCTTCTTTTGAATATGATTATAACTTAAGGGACTCTAAATGTGATGTTAAGACTGAGTTGATTCAGATTCTAATGATAAATCAAATGTTAGTTAAAGAGTTGAACCTGACTCAAACTTTGATTCTTCATCTGATTAGTACCCTATTTAATGATGTCTTGTTGAATGTTTGGTTTTAGACAAGTAGTGGCATGTGATGACATAATGGGCTCCACAAATATTTGTTTGTTAGAGTGGGAATCCTCTAGGATAGCGAAAAGGTTAAGAGACAACTCTATAGAGACTGGCTTGTCAATAGGAGGCTCACAAAAAAAAGAATATGGTCAAGGTAATGACTTTCCTAAAGGTGGTTATAATCATTAAGAGGTGACCAAGCAAATACTGGATCATTATAGTGAGACTCCTTAACAACTATTATAGGATCAATAGGTGGTTCATCATAGGTTGAATTATCATAATTAATTGGTTCAGTAAAAATATCTTCGATTGATTGGTTATTCTGGCCTGGGTTTCCAATGAGTTGGAAAATATCAATTGTGAACAAAGATTGGTCTTTGAATGATTGGATCGATTAAGGGTTGGATGTGATTAATAGTGGGCAAGTAATGACTTGTGGTTGGATAATGGTAGGGCCTTGAGGATCATGATTACTCACACAATCAAAAGGACAAAGTCCTTAGATGTTAATGATAGGGTGATGTGGAGCTTAATTGCTCACATAAGTCAAATGACTAGGTCTTGTAATGATAAAAGGGTGTTGTAGATCCTGGTTACTCATACAAGCCAAAGCATATAAATATTCCTCATAAACCATATCATCCCAATCTTGAGTTGGATCATAAGCTATGTCTTGACTGTGTTCCATGTACTAATTATTGCAAAGAGGGTATGGATCTGTATCACAAACAACATTATCTATAGTTGGGTCTTTGAATTCCTCCTCACAAGACTCTTTATACCAATCTAAGTTTTGATTTGGATTTTTTGAATTTTCATTATGTTCCCCATATGGAGTATTGTAAGGAGAATAATAAAACTCCTTAGAAAATCTTTCTCTATAGTGGTTTCTAGTGGTATTTTTTGTATCCATTATATCATAAGTTGGATTGTACGTGACTCCACTATAAGTGTAGTAATACATATCCACATAAATGATGAAAGATATGAAACAAAAAGGCTTAGTGTTCTACAAACTTTTAAAAACTATGTCTTAAGGACAAATGGTTCAAGCTTAGTCTAACTTGGTTAAAAGGTGGAGCTATATCTCCTATATGGTTTGAAAGTGGATTTGTATCTCCAAAATGATTTTTGATAATACTTGGCATAAAAAAACTTAACATCAAATGTCTAGTTTCAGATTTCATATGCATAAAAGGTCAAGTATCTGAATAAAAACTGGCATTTTGAAAGTCTAGGTCAAAGTGTTCGAAACAAGGTCTAAACTAGGAAAGGGAAAAGTGGAGTTGATAGGTCTTTTGTACAAAAATTGAGTTAAAATCTAGGATCAAACAAAGAGTCATGTGTTAGGAGTTTTAGATGAAAATACAGTTATATTTGATGCCATTGATAGTTAGATAGGTTAAGGCATTTGAAAATAGAGTTTGAATAGATAAATAAATTATGGTACAAATAAGAGAGCTTGAATAATGTCTAGAATGGAAGGCATTTCAATCTCATAATAAAATTTCTAAGATAAAATTCGCAAAAATATGCTTCTCTAATGATACGATCTTTCCCATTCCATACCTTACCTAAAATGCATAATGCCATCAAGAATATATCTACTTATGATGAAAATATTTTATTTTCATCTAATAATGAAAGCTAAGATGAGTTATAGGAGGTTATCCAAATATTTACAAAGGATCTTGTAAGATACATTTAACATATTGATCACAAAAAAGGCGGAAATAACTTTTAGGTCACCTAATTTCGGTATAAACTTGATATTACATTTATTAATAAGAGGACCCTATTGTTTCATTTGATGATCTTATTTCTAAAGTTCGAATAGGTTGGACCCAATAACGTCCCATGTTGATTTATAAAATTCACAATGTGTCCATCAATGGTCGATGCATTTTCATTAATCATGCTATAAAGAACCTATAGAATCTCATAAAGTGACAAATACAAATCACATAACCTTCAATTTTAGCATACTTGAATTTGTAATGAACCACATCAATAAATTCCTATTAGGCATAAACCCTCTCAAATTTTTCCTTATGAATTTGAAATATTAATTTTTAGTGGTCCCAAAAAGTAAAGGTTATTTAAAGAAGAACAGTGGGTCTTAATTGGGTTTAATTTATGGCCTTGATTTGGATATTGATATTGATTTTTAATTTGAGACTTAAATAACTAATTTGAAGCCTTATCTATAATTTTGGTCCAATAAAATGGAGCATGAAGTTGTGCCACCATAGTTTTTAGATGATGTGTGACTTTTATATGGTGTTTGAGAGAAGCTACCTATATTTTCAAATATAAGAAATGATTATTTTAGATAATTTGGACTTATGTCCCTAAATTGGATAGGAGATAATCTTTGAAAATGAATATTTTTTAGGTTGTGTACAAGTTTCACATGGAAAATGTTGTAATAGTTTTGATCTATTATCCATTTATTATATTGGAGAGAATTTAAAATTAAAAAAAATCAATAATATAGACATATTGTTTATATTTATTGTTCAATAGGACTATAGATAAGTCCAAATTATCTTTAATAGTGCCTAAAATATTAATACTCAATAATTTAGGATGTCCTATGGTATTATTTTATCAAATCATATTTCTCCCACTTTAGAACATGATAAATTTTATTTACATAATAGTAAATAAAGGTGGTGGTAAACAAATAAGGATGAGGCACAATATTTCAAATTTGGGTGATGAGGCATGTGGTGTCATTATGTATTATGAGGGATGTATTGAGGATAATTGATTACATGATACCTTTAATTGGTTTTTTCTCTAATCTAAATTGTAATGAATTGAAAAATTCTATGAGTGAACATGTTTAGGATGCACACAAATAGGATGGACAATAGTAGTCACAAAAGATAATATTTTTATCTAAAAACATATAACAATATAGTATATTAAACTCCCTATCAACATTGTCATGGTAGTTAAACCATGTGAACCAAGGAGTGTTATTTATCAAGCAATATAATAAGAGAGGGTCGAGTAGGCCCCACCAATTTTTTTTTTATATTTTAAATTGCTTATTTCCACATGCACCATCTTATCAACAAGCCTATAAATTTATTCATAGGACATTCCACAATATTAAACTCCCCATACATAACAAATTTGATAAGTGGTATACTATTTTCCAAATATTTCCATAAATTAGCTCTATCAAGTCCATCATTATGAGTGTAAATGTTAATAACAACACCCAATGAATTCCCATTAACATCAAGGAGAAGACAAATATCTTGATGTGATGGATAACCCCCCTTGGAAAAAAATATTTAAAAAAACTTCTGAGAAATCACTATACTAATGCCACCTCATTTTTCATCATATGTATTGGAGAATTTATTGTCTTTAGACAACATGCATTTCAAATAATCCTTCTAAAAAAATACTGTAACATTTAATTCTTCCAAATAAACAAAATTTAGTGATACAAATTGTTGATAGACAACTTACACAAATTTTTTGAGAGGACTTTGTGAGACCTCGTACACTTCAAGATAAAAAAATGAATGGGAAACATCATCCATTATGGGTTCCCCAAAACCATATTGAAATCCTTTAAAGGCCATAAAGTTATTACCATATTTTTGTAACATAAAATCCTTAAGAGATATGGAGTGAGGTTTGGTCCCATTGTCCTATCAGATGTATTCACCCACACCAAAAAGTTTTTTGTGTGACCGCATAGAGAACGAATAACTTGTAAAGGATATCTTAGTTGGATAATGACTAACATAATTATTTGAAACTTTTAAAACATGGATCTACTGGGATATAGGTAAATTAAGAGATTTAGCTGGGGCTTTCACATTGCATTCCTAGAATATATGAGTTTCTCTTATAGTAACTAAGGTTGAGGGGGAAGTCTTAATCTAGATGAAAAGATTTTTTATAACCATCATCCAACTACTATTTATTTTTCCCACATTGGGATTATCAGATCGTGAGTGTTAAACAAAGGTTTTTGACAAATCCATGAGGGGGAAATATTTTATTAATTTTATAGGGGATTTTAAATGATAACATGTGTTAGGAAGGTTAAAATATAACACATTATTTCTCTAGTAGTCATTTATGGCTTTAATGCCAATGTATTCTTTTAAACCCTTGGTCATTTCAACCTTATTGGAGAGTCGCCTTTTTAGTTAAAACAGTAAAAATCAGAATCCTTGTGGACTAATAAACACCATATGGGTTGTAAAAAATCCTCAATAAAATGCTAGAGATGGATTAGGAGGATACAAATTTCAATATAGTCTAATACTCAGAGGGAAACTTAGTTGTTTACCTTAAAGTATTAGTTCCATTTGGACAAAATTTGAATCATATTTATAAGAAATTAACTACTTTATTTTTCAATCAGATCTTGGGATCAAAATACTCACTAAATAAGAGAATAAAAATCCTTTAAATATTTTTTTAGATGTTAGTGGTAAGGATGCATATTATTTCCCATTGGTGTTAAAACCAAGTATTGAAAAACTACTTAGAGGGGACCAAAAAAATAAACTAAGAAATATGTGAGTAATTTCCATATCATTTTCATATAATATCACTCTAGTCAATATTTGAAAACACATTAGGTTGAGGGGGAGAGTTAGAGGTCTTACCTTGTTGTATATGTTTAACACAAATATCATGGCATGTCCGAGTGCCATCCTTTCTAGTGCACATAAACCCTAGAACATCTCATGGATGAAGTATGAAATACATGGTGGAAAAACAATCATATTTCAAGGATGACATAAAATCCATTTACTATAATAATTTTTTAAATATAATATCATACTATATGATTCCAAGATGTAAATGGTAACACTTATAATCTATAAATCTCAATGTGTACTAAACTATTTCTGAATTATTTATTATATATAAACTTATCATGGAATGTTTCACATCAAATACATAATGTGTGGTCCTTGAACATATATGTATTGACTATTTTATGTATAATGGGTGATCTAATTTCCATTCTTTTTGTCATGACTCGTTTTATTCTCAAATCAAGCACACTAGTTTTGGACTAGAGGGGGTGTATTGGCATAAATAAAGGAGTCTGTCAATAAATTTATTTGATGAAATTTAATATTTACATCAAGTCTTTTTTACTTCCATAAATTATAAAAATATCATCAATATGTAAAATATTTTGAAATAATTATTCAATACAATATGATAAATCTTGTAATATGTTTTCCTTTTGAAAACAAATATGAAAAAAGTACTCATTTAATTTTTTTAGTAAAACCATTGCATACTTAGTGTTTAATATAAATTTCATATTATATATTTTTAATTTGGATTCATTATAAAATTTTGATTTTGAGTTATTTTCCACTTATCATTATCTTTATTCTTGTGAATTTATCTTTTTCTTTTCCTTGGTTCTTGTTTCCTAACCGATTTTTCATATCCTATTCTTGTCTTTTATTTATTTTTATTGCATCACTTCAATTATTTTAGTGTTATGTGTATACATGTCATAGATTTTGTTTAATTTTTAAAATACAAATCATGTAAATATTTTGTGTTCTTACCTACATTTCCATTATATATACCATGCATCTATTACTAAAAATAACTCATACTTGTGCTTTACATTGGCACATATTATATTATTCATATTACACTAATAATATTGTGGATTTTAATAAGGAACCTTTTGCTTATATATTTTTTATATGATGCTTGCTCCCTTTGTGATATAATTATTACATTTCCCATATTTTTGCAATACTACTCATGTACTTACATTGATGGCATTTTATGCATCTGGGGTATTTCAATCTCTTGTTATCTCAATAATTCATTTTTTCTCATGATAGACATATTTATCTTGTGCTTACATTTCTTACCTTATTTACATATGGTTATATTACTCATGCTCTTATATTGATCGCATCCTAGGCCCACATGGATAATTTTATTAATAATGTACAACATTCAGAGATGATATATTTTTATGTTAGACATGTGCCAAAAATTTTATATATTATCTTAGAAAAAATGTAAATAATTCATTTTTAAAAAAATGGGAACATAATAAAAGGTTCTTATCACATCTCAAAATGGGGCCATATGTATTTTGCAATTAATCCGAATTCTGGATATTACTCATCAAGTATATTACTTTCCCTTTGATAGCAAGGAATTTACATTTTATTAATCCTCAATGTAGCCAACATGTAATTTCTATTCCTACCATCATTGGTATATATTTAAAATATTTATTGGCTTCATTTTTGTAGCTTTACGGTTATTTATATGTCCTTGATTTTTTGTCACTAAATATTGAACTCAAAAGTACATCTACGGTTTATCATATATTTCAAGGAATGGACTTATTTTTTTTAAACGTTAAAATTAAACTTATGAAGTTGTTTTAATGTCAACCAAGTATTTGTTTATTTAATTTAAAAATATATATTTAAATTCATATTTTGGAGGCATATATAGAGGGTGATGTTGGTCTTTCCATAGCATAGGTAAAGTTAGCATGTAATGTTGGGGTGTATTCTAAGGTGATGTTAGGGTATCTTCAAAGTTAAGTTTTTGTGGTATTTTAGACATGTAGCGAAGATGTCTTTTATTTTGACTCTAGGTTGTATTTATTATCATTTAAGTATCATCAATGAGTGGTAACTTTAGGTTATGTTTAAAGAATGATTTATTGATAAATTTAAAGTGTCTATGCTCTATGAATTAAGGATTCATTTTATAAATTAACATGTTAAACCATAGGAAATAATAAATTAAAATATTTGTCTAGAAAAGTTTCCATTGATAAAAAAATGCATCAACATTTTTAACATTCATTATAAATTGATGGAGAGGATATGATAAAAACTAGGCATAAATTTTGTGTTAAATTTTGTAAAGTAGGAAATAATTTTGAGAAATCTAGAGCATCATTTTTGTAAAATATTTGTAGTAAATTGAGTATTTTTTAATTGGACATTTGATCTATTTAGCTATGTTTGAATTTAATTCTTTCTAGAATAAATTGAGGTGAATTATACTTCTCTTAAATTAAATTTAAGGTAAATTGAGTGTTGTGTATTTTCAATTACAATTGTATAAACCTAATATTTTATAGGTTAATATATTCATCTCAAATATTTTATTTCATGTCTTTTAATTATTCACTTTTTAATCCTATAAAAAAGTATATGAATGTCATTTGTTGGCCACTCATTCTTAGAGTGGTAGATGAAAATATTGATACTTGAGGACTCAATAAATTATCAAATTACATGTTATATATGGGATGAAATTAAATTTTAATAGGTGATGTTGAAATATTCTCGTAAATACTTTTATTTTTACCACATATGATACTTGAGGACTCAATAAATTATCAAAATGCATGGTATACATGGGATGAAATTAAATTTTTATAAGTAATGTTGAAATATTCTCGTAAATACCTTTATTTTTACCACATAAAGACTAAACGTTCAATATATGATAATTTATTGGAATATCCAAAGTATTTATGGAAGTTTATATTACTGTGTTATTTTTTTATTTATGTAATGTTTATGGAATTATTTGATTAGTCAATTGAATATAATTTAATTGAAACTATCCATTACCAAAACCTCTCATCTTTATTTAAACCCTATGTCTCATACCAAGCCTAAATAATTTATTTCATATTGTAACATAAATGTTTAATTAAACACATTGATAAATATCAATAACATATTTTAAATGATTCATATACAAATTTCAATTACACACATTTTCTTCATAATTCTAACTTAAATTATCATCTACATCCCCATTCGTGTTCTTTTTCATATAGTTATATTTCAAATACTTACATGAGTTATAATCTATCCCATCATGTATGATTTTAGTTAAAAATTCTCTAAATATATTTCACTTTATGTAGTTATATATTTGAATTTTTTAGATGTTTATATGTAAAATAATTGTTATTTTTCAAGATAAAAAGGGCGACCCACTTCATAAACAACTATGGACAAATAGTAGAGGTTTAAAAGGATGAATCTAAAGGGGCTATAGTTTCGATAAGAAAAAAATAGTTTTAAAGGTAAAATACAATTGGGATACTCCTTCAAATACTTCATCAATATATTCATTCATAAGGTATAGTTCTCTAGGAATTTTTAAAATAGAGATCTACATTGAGAAAATTACTTGATTGATTCAATTTGGGGAATGATTATAATAAATAAGTTTCCCTTATCCTAACCAACAGTAAGTTAGAGATTTCATTGATCAGATTTAGCCACCCGTTGAACTAGTTACTTTATTTTTTTAATGGGGGGCCTAAATGGTATAAATTAATTGAAATAAAATTAATTTAGACAAAATACTTGTAATTTTATAATTAATTTTCCCTGGCTTACTCCCCCATTAGGGCAATCGATTTAAAATTTGAATTAGTTACACAATTATAGGAAATTAAGCCCCCTTTTATAATTATAACTACATAAAATGATTTTTGACTCAAATTTACCTAATCGAGTCCTCACTTGAATAAGTTACTCAATTCATGTAATGTGTGACATAAATAGGTGAAATTTATCTCCCTCAAACTATTTTCAACCATCAAATATTAATCATGGATAAATTTTCTTTATTTAAGTCCCTCATTTAGTAAATCACTTGATTAATTTAGTGGTGGATTTAACTAAGGTAAATGAATCCACCTCAATGTAATTACAACCACCTAATGTAATTTGAGGTTATTTTCTCCCAACCTAATTCACCATTGAACCAATTTTTCAATTCATTAAATGAGGGATGTAATTATGTGAAATATATCTCCCTAAACCTAATTGTGACCCCAAAATATGATTTGAGGATCAATTTTCTATTATATACTCCCCAATTATTAAATCACTTGAGTATTTGAATGAAATAAATAATTATATGAAATGAAGCCTGTTCATCATAATTATAACAACCTAATATTATTTAGGGATCAATTTTCCCAAATTAAGATACCCACTACATCATTAATATGATATACCGATCATATATGCATTAAGGTATACCAAGTAATAAAAATATAGATATAATCTATGAATCAATCTAAAATAAAATTAAAACCATTGCTATTTACAATTCCAAATGTTTATATAGATACACATCCACTATTGTGTTGATTATATATCCAAAATAAGGTATAATAATGTATGATATCCAATATACATTAAAATAAATAAAAAATATATAAAGAGATATATAGAATAGTTTCATTATTAATCACATAACTTGAGCATAATTCCATCTAGTTGAATGAATTAAAATATGGAGAGCATCATCTAAGTGCTTTATCCCTAACCACAAAACATTGGTATCATGTATACATCCCTTATAGGAGTATCCATACTATTTGCAGAGGGGAATGTAAGCAATAGGATGAAAATTCAATTATGTATTTATAAATAAAGAGATAAAATATATCCACCAAAAAAATTAAAATTGATATAAAATGAGTTTCTAAACACCATTAATATAGGTCACTATATACATGCATCTATAAAATCATAGGAGGAGCAAACTAATAGTTAAAAGCTAACATAAATCATTCAATGTACGGCATCTTGATAATAAATACCATATTATCAATCAATTTGTGCATCAAATCATAAATGCCCCTAAAATTTTGATCACTAAGCATTATATCATAGGATAAAATAAATAAACCTTCTAACAATTTCAATACATACTGAATGTTTTGATTAAGTCCATTTAATGCTTTTGAAACCACTTATAATATAGAATAAGTAATAGTTGTAATAAAAATATTCCATAATATTGAATATTAAAATTAATTAATGAACTAAGACCCCCATATTAGTATTTTTAGGTGTCATGACATAAGTCATCAATATGGTAGAAACACATGATACACCAGGTTTTAGAAAAGATAAAGAGGGGGTGTCAAAAATAGGCACAAAAACTTGCTTGGTAGTCAATTTATATGGTTTAAAAATAAATAAAATATTTTTTGAACAACTAAAGAAACTTATCCATCATATTCTTATACATGACCAATGTAACTCTAACTTAAACATGTATTTCCTTGGATCCTATGATTTTTACTCTTGTAAAATTGACTACTTGTATTATTTCATCATTAATTCTATAAATAGTTCCCTCAATATCCAATCTAAAGATATCAAGTAAAACATGTAGAATAATTAAAAAATGGTTTTAGGCACTAATTCCCCTTGTGGGGTACCAATTTCCCCTATGGAATGCCTACTTAAGTAACTCTTACAGTTGTTAGGATGGAGATTGCTTCCTTTTATTGATTTGAAATTTTTTGAACTAGAGATCTCATCTTTTGATGCCACTAAAGTAATTTGTCACTTTTGTTGATAATTTAGGTTCATGCCCATGCATCCATATGATATTATTAAATTAGAATGGGCATAGTCCTTGTTCCTAGTTACTTGGTTTATAAAATGTAGGTTGACATGAATGTCTTTTATTTTGTTAACAATTGAAAAATATCTCCCCTCTTAGGTTAATAGGTAGACTTTGAAGATATTTTAAAACAATGGTATCAAATAGCATCCTAATAATCCCTTCTAATTTTTCCATAGTTTATATTTGATCTTTGATGGTACTCATTTCTAGTTTCCTATGTATAGGTCGATAAAAACTTTTGAACATATCTTTTATGATCCCTTCAACAACATATAAAAATGTGTAGGGGTATTCTCTATATTTTACTAGGTTTGAGGTCTTTTATCCATTTTTTTAAAGGGGATATATTTTATCTTTTTTCCAGCTCAACATGTTGACTTTCAACAACCACAATTTTTATCTTAACTATTATCAATGTGTTGGGGTATCTATCAAAATGAAACTTAATTATGGGTTGCTAAATAATATTTAAGTCCTATCTAATTGCTTGTTCCTATTATAAATTATGAAACCATTAAGTAATATTTAGTAAAACTTGTTTATTTTTTCATTTAGTTTTCCTAGTTTTCCCTATTAGATATGTTTTTTCTATAGGAGGAGATGAAGGGGATTAACCTAGAGGGAGCATGGTCTTAAGGGAAGATGTCATTATTGAAAGAATATAAGGAATAACCTTCTTCCATCCATTAACCTATATTTTGCAATGAAACCATAGGTGAGTCTACCTGAGGTGGTTGGCTAATAGCCATCTCCAACTCTATAGTCAACCTAAGACGGGTTGTTAGTAAAAAAATAATTAAGGTGGACACCATATTTTCAAAATATGCCCTTTTTCTTGGCTTATGGGACTCTGGATTGATTCAAATAAATAATTAGTGGTTCACTTGGGTGCTCAATAGGTTCTTCAAATAATAAATGACAAAAGTATATGCATCCTTAGGAGTCATACTAATAGTGGCTAGGCCCACACAAGTAAGTTGGGATATGGTAGGAAAAATTGGGATTGTAGTTTCCTAAGGATATTTTATTTGACTTAAATAATGAAAATAATGCAAATAATCTACTACACCAATTATAGATATAATAACTGAGGTAGTTTATAACTAATAAAGACGTGAAGGACTTACACTGGCAAGAGATAATTGGAGAAATGGTTGTTAGATTTGTCTCTATAGTGGCCTAAGGTGGAGAACTTGGAGATATAGTTGGGGATGGTGCCTATGCTATAATGTGTAATTTTTATTATTCCTCTCCTTATGCATCTCCTTATATATGTTAGAATAATTCATTATCCAATGAGTTACCATCTTCCTAGTTGACTTATTCATATTCTTGTAGTAATTATGTTCCTCTTAGCTTGATGTTTTCCTCAATAAATCATTCATATCTTCTCATATTTATTTAGTGTAATAAAATTATTATATTTCACTTATATCAATTCTTGAGAACAATTCTTATTCACCTCCCCAAATTTTATCCTCCTCCTCACTATCATAAATCTTAATAGGATCTGACTCCAGTTTCCCTTCCTTCCTTATTTCCTTTCCTTTGGAACAACTTTTTGATTATCCTCCACTACCACCTTTATATGTGAAATATGATGAGTATTGGTCTTCCTTGTATATATAATTATTGGTTTTGTAACAATAAATGTTGTCCCAATTGAAATTGGAACTTATGGTGAAATGGATATAGTGGTATAGATAGTGAGGGATTGGGAAGAGTGGTGACCACTAGAGGAAAGATGGGTGGTGAAGATGGTAATCTAGTATACTATAATAATACTAGTGGTAGTGTAATTATCATGGTAGGTGGTGATGGATATGTATTCCTATGTGATTGGTGAATCACTAATGGTGGATATAAAGGAGGAAAAACAACATGAACTTGAGAGAAGAAGGAAAAGAGACATACTTGTAATGATATGATCAATTAAGATAAAGTCATAATAAAAATAAGTTTAAAATGATGTGCTATAACTTAAAAGTCTTTGATATTTAGTTATCTATTGATGAGAAGTAAAAATAATTATATGTGTATGGGAGTTTAGAGGTGTTGAATCTCCTTTTAAATTATAAGTTTCCCTAGATTGGATAACTTGTATTTTCATTTATTCTTCTTCTTAATTAGGGGTACTGACAAGTATGGAAATCGATTCCTCTTTCTCAATTCTCTTAGCATCTTATTTAGTGATATTAGGATAATATTAGACCCTTTATTGGATAATAATGGATATTATAGCCATACACATCCTTATATCTACTTTAGCATCATATTATGCATTCATAAACATGCTATCATGATCATAAGACTAATTTCCATAGTTTATTCTCACTTTTAATTCATATTTTTTCACATGTTCATTAACATTTCTCCATACCAATGTATTAATCATGCCAATTTAAACCCATACTATGGCCTATTATTTCTAAAAAATTGGAGATGCTCCCATCTTATATACTACATTCTAAAAATACTAAGATGGGTTGGATGGATGGCTTCTTGCTTGGCCTTCCTCAATTCAGAATCAATGTTATCATCCAATTAAGAACCAATTTACTACTTAGCTAATTTATTAGCCAAAATTATTGGTATGTAAAAAGGGTTTTCCTTCACACCTCTAGTTATAATTATTGTCCACTCAAGGTACAACCAATAATCACATATATTTTAAATGGTTTTATTTATAGGGCCAGAGACCCTGGGTATGTTCTTTTGATAGACTGCTTGATACACCATGTGGTATAAATTATTGGTTAATGTTTTCATGCACATCCTTATTCTCTTCACATGAAGAACATTAAATTCATCACATATCATGTTCTTTGGGTATCTTGTAGATGGTTAATAGGGTTGATCATAAGATGAATGTATAGTTGCAGTGACTGCATCCACCACATATGACATTATGTAGAAGTTACCATCTAATAAAATTCTTAGATTTATTATTATAAAGATCATGTTAGATTTGATAATCTCTCCTATGGATATGATTTTTATGGAAGTTAAAATAATATATAGAGAAGGTATCTTCTGGTTCATAGTTGTACACCTCATATACTCAAAATTCTACACTTGCAACAAAATGGAAAACAATGATGATAAACCTGCTAGTATGTTATTGTATCTGGGTAAAGGTTTGGTATCAAGATTAGACCGAATGTAAAAAATTATTGAGAGGCACATACAAATGGTAAGGTCAGATCCTTGCTACTTCTGCCTCTACATAAACGAAGGTGAGAGGACCTATGGGATTACTCATATGGAGAGATTATGTAATTCAACCTCCATGGGGACTTTTAGTACAAAGAAGGCATATATATGCATATGTCACAACCAAACTCATTCACTCCACCTAGGAAGGGTTTTCACATAGAATTAACAAGTGCACTATGTCATATACAAGATACTAAACATATATTTGAAAGTAATGACAACATCATTTTAAATATTTTACAACAATAAAGGGGTTGAATAAAATATTACAATGCTAGGATTTAAGGAACACAACATAGACACATGTTAAGTATGAAATATCTTATGCATCTTCTAGAAAATAACACTAAAGATATGCAAAGGGTGTAGTACTTTTAGGTGAGGATAGGGTAGGATGAGTTAGATGATTATGTAAAAGGGGAGGGTAGTGTGATGGTGGCTTTTAATCAGCAAAGATTATTTCAAAATTCATGACATCACTTATTTCAAAGACACAAAAACTATAAATGAAATATAATGGAACTACTAGGAGTAATTTACACTTATTGGTGGTAACAAAATGCATATACCGAAATGATCCTTGAAATCCTAGAACACATACTACAACTAGAGTCTCACATACTTTTTCCTATTAAATTTATAACCCTAGGGTGCCCTAACAAGTTATTCAACAACATATCCTAAAATAGTGTATAAAGTATTTATAATCTAAATCTATGCCAAAAATTACAACCAACAATGAGCATAAACCCAAATGTCCAATCAACAACATTTGCAAAACATATTATTGCACTTCATCCACAAAAATTAGTAGATAACCACAAGAATTTTCATTAAATTTACAAAAAAATATTACACACATTAGTGTTTTAAAATTCCACCATGGGGATAAACATGGTGGATTTTCTCCATGTTCGATAGGAGAGACATATAGACAGGCTCTTAGATTTTGCTAATGGTTGTATAGTTGTAATCACCCAAGTAAGAGAGGCAAAATATAGCCAATAGTGATCCCAACATTTTTCAGAACCTATACTTAGAAATAAATCAAATACCTAAAAGCATAACCAACCACTTTGAATAGAGGATAATCCCTCTATTTATACATTTTCAGATATAGGATTATGGGTTGTAATTTACAAAATTACAGAAGAAGCCTTCAAGTTTGACAAGATAATTCCAGTTATAATATGTCCTTTGACATGCCTAAGATCCTCACCTACTTCCAAGAAAATAAACATTGTTGTAACTTATTTTGAAATGATTAATGAAGATTTGTAATAAGCCTTTGATCTTTTGACTGAAGATGCCAGTGAATTCATGATCAAGATGGTCAAATTCATGGTGGAGGCATGAACAATAATTTTTTATCATATGCAACCACTTAGAGATGCTTTTTACCACTTACCTACACAATTGGAGGAAATCATTTATTGAGCCAAATAAAATTTGTCATCATGTGTAACCATCTAGAGATGCTCTCCTACTAATCAATTTTCAAATCATGAAAGCTTTTAGATAGAAATATTACCCTTTATGCATGATAAATAAATCCGATTACCTTTTGGTGATTCCATTTAGAATGCTCTAGTTGTGATGGAAATAGAAAATATCTGCAACTATTTGGCAAAAGTTCATTGGACTGGTAATTATACCTTCCTCTTTACTTTGAATAATTGCCACATCCATGAAAAAACCATCAATTTCTGATATCAAGCTAAATTTTTCCATATACTAAAACATGGTACACTAAATCAAATCCAATTGGGCATTCGTGGGGTGTAAGAGTGACTTAGTTCATTAATCAACTCTAATATAGACACTTGTCATTTCCTCATGTAATCTAAGACCTTTAAAAATTCCATTTCAGTTCATACTGTTGGATCATCTCTACCTATGCAAACATGAGCCATTGATCTTGTGCAAGATGCTCAAGATCTAAATTGTGACATGTAGTCATGCCACTTGTCATCTTTGTATTTTCCATAATATCCTTGTATTTTCATCTTTGGTAATGCACCATTATATCTAGTTGGAGTGAGAAAACACACTCCATTAGATCATGATTTGAGGGGTGGAGTGTTGTTGGACACTGGCTGCACATGGCCATAAGGATGTGTGACTTGGTAGCCCCACAAGATTATTATGCATCTTATAATAATTCTCTATTTCTTTGAACACCATCACACCATGTTGTATCACCTTATACTTCTTGATCTTTTGACCTATTCCAATTGTCATCAAATCATCCTCACTTGAGCAAATGTGAGCTATAGATATACCTTCATTTAAAATAAAATGGCTACCTCATGGGGCCTAAATTTGATGCCCATGCAACCATCATATAAATTTTGAATCCCAATGACAAATTTCCATGCCTTAAAATTAACATTCACACACCTATCAAAAGATGTTTGCAAGACCATCATACCTATAATTCAAAAAAGTTTATTCATGGACTTTTTTTATTGGGCCTTTTATTTTCAGACGTCCTATTTTCACGTGTCTTTTTAATTTCAAGACATTTTTTCCAAGTAATTACTCTACATGAAATTGGTCTTCGACATTCCTACTCCTTAACAATCCTTTTAACAACCTTTTTGAGAAAATTGTTACAAAATTTTAGACCAGAACAATTTACCCAAAGCATATGAGATCTTTCATACTTTTATTTGTCAGTATAGTTGTCTTAGAAAAAATGACCAAAATAATTTCCTTGAAATAAATGAGGCCTACATTTTCTGAAAGAATTTTGACTTTACATTTTTCTCTAGGAAATGTAATTCTTACAAAAAAAATTTAAAACACTTTTCACTAAACAAATAGGACTTTGTACATACTATGTAAAAACTAAATAACACTTATCTCAAAGGACCATAAGAAAATAGGAATATTTCTAAGGACTTAGGCTTTTATACTCTACTCGGGATGGACTTAGGCATTTACACTTGATAAGCACTCAATTTCGTTAATGTAGTTTTGGGCACTAACAGTTGCTCTTACAACAGGATGCGTACTCCCTATGGGTGTGCAAAGAACCCCAAAATTTAAGACAATGAGCCAATCCAATAGGACACAAAGTCAAGACTTATCATTTTTAGAAAACACTAAAAAAAACAATGGCAAATAGATAAAAATAGATTAGGAGGATCTAAAAATGAAGACAAGACAAAAGGAACATAAAGAGACTATACAAATAAGACTTAAAAGAGAAGGGTAACAAAGAAATAGATGGACAAATAAGCAAAACACTATGTAATATATACATAATCATGGGATCTATCGAAGAAATGTTTTAGATATTCATTATTAACTGGTAGCTTAAAAACATTTCCATCCCTTAATCTCTTTAACTTTTCCAGCATCTTTGTGGCCAAGATGAAGTAAACCAACTTCTAAATTTGCCTAAAGGTATTACTGCTAGGCTATGATAATATGACAAGTTAAAACATATCCTCTTTCCATGATCTCAAATATATATAAATATATATATATATATATATATATATATATATATATATATAAAGACTATGCTAAAAGATCTTGATACCTTTTTATACGTTGGAAACAAACTTGTTTCTCAGTTGCAATTAGCCAAGTAACAATATGGAGTGCTTTAGGATCAATATTGAGATTCATGGAATCAAAGGACTGCATGAAAAATGTCTAAAAATTTTCATCTTTAGAGGAATAAAAGATAAATCTATATTTTTTGAATGTCATTCTCCAAATAACACCTTTGTTGTCAAAACTAGCATCAAGAATAGCTAGTTGCTCAACAACATCCACATTTCCAAGAAGGTTACCCAATTCCACATTCATGTGTAGCATTTCAGTTATAGCACACTTTAGATAGCTAATTTCATCATTATTAGGTAATTCATATGACTGTGTTATATTATCATCACAAGCAAATTCATACATCGAGACCTTCTTGACTACACTCTAAAATTGAATCACCAGTAGTAGTATTCATCATTTCCATGGAGGTATAAAAATTACATGGGGAGTGTTCAAAATTGAACATCAAAATATCAACATCATTAGACAAAGACTCAATACAATCCACATCTTCATCACTTTGTTTGGTAGTATTGTTGGTTGAATATTTTGTCAATCAACATACTGATAAACAAAATAGGTCTGATCAGCCAAAGTAGGAAGATTAGTCATCCAAATGTGTAGATTTACCACATTAGAAAGGGACTAATCTCTCCTCTCATCAAGGGGAGGTTCCCTATAGATAGGCTATATATATATATATATATATATATATATATATATATATATATAAATATAAAATAATACTCAAGGGTAGGACAAACCATCCATCTCTCTTTCTTCAGAGATGATGTGTGCGGATCAAAGGAGAAACTCAAGGAAAATGACAAAAAGCACTCCTCTTCTTTCAAAAGTACTATCAGAAAGCCAAAAGAATACTCCAGATAGAAACAGTAAAATGTAACAAAGGTTGTAACAACCAACAAATCGAGATGCAGCACAAAGTCTACACCTGAATTGATCAAGAGTAAGATATGAAGGACAATGAGGGCACAAAGTCATCTTAAGGTCCTTTACATAGAAATGAAAAGAAAACACACCAAAGACAATTATGGGGGCACAAAGTCTCTCCACACATGACTCTTCAGGACACCTTCCTGATTGTTGTCACTAATTCTACTTGTTGAATTAAAAGAATAGAAAATATATTAAGGAAAAAGACATAAGAACAGTTTCCTCAACAACAAAGATATTACAGCACAAAGTCTAAAAACCCACTCGCTTTTTTATTCTAATAACAAAATATGATAAACAAACTGAGGTCAAAGTCTCAGAAGTGTCTTTCAATTTGGGCAGAGTTTCATTTTGATTGTCAAAAAGAGATCCATTTACAATAGAAGAGAGTCCCTTATATAGCCATTTCAAGAAGGATTCGGGAACAGTAACACATCATGTTGCATTGGAATCTGTTAAGAAGATAGGTTGGAACTTAGGGTCATTTTACCCATTTGGTTTTATCAATGCAGGGAAATAAGTTATGCTTATTGAAAGTTTGTAACTTTCAATGTCCACTTGGCGATCTGATCTTACCTTCATCATTCCTCCTTTTTTGGTTAATTGAATCGGGTCCTAGATTCAATTTGTTATTTTGTTCCTTCCTTGCTTTCTACTGGTCTTGGCCTTGAAGTTTTTTAATGAATTCTGGTTTGTAGGTTCAAAGGATCAATAACTACTTTATTATCTTGAATTTGATGTCTTCGAGCGCGTCACCCCTTTGTCTTCTTTCAGCTTTTCTATTTGACACTTTCCCAGATCGAACTTGCCCTTTTAGGCCTTAAGAAATGACCTGTTTGGGGTCAAGAAGAGTTCCCCACAAGATATCTTCCCCTTGGGCAATCTTTGAATGGCCTTCAAGCTTTTTTTTGACATCTTCCCAAAGGGAAAGTGACTCCTCAGCTTCGAGGAAGTATCCTTCAAGTTGGTAGCTGAGAGTCCCCCACAAGGGCATCTACCCTTCGAGGTCCTTCGGTAGCATTTTTATTTAGATTCTTTGCGAGATTTCCTCGGGCTTTCTCTGCAGACAAAAAGTCCATGAAAATTTCCCATGGACAAAAAGTCTATGGAATTTCCATTTGCTTTGGTTATTATCCTTTGGTTTTTTTTCGCCCGTGACCACTTCTTGAATTATTTCAGACTTTTTGTCTGAAGGAATTCCTTTAGAAAAAAGTTTGAACAAATTATAATTGTCTGCCTTAAATTTTTTTTGAAAGAATTTACCTTTGCAGCCTTCTTCGAAAATGACCCTTCTGAAGGGTGTTTTTTGTTGACCGAGTGCCCTTCACAAGGGAACTTGTCCTTTGGGAGACTCTTTGAACTTTTTCATTTGAACTGCTCCTTTGAACCAAGGTGATAAACCAATTGTTGAACTATTTGATCAAAAAGCTTGGTTGAACCAAACGTTGAACCACTTGGTTGAACCAAAATGGTTCAAGCCGATGAACCCTTTGTTTGAACCAACCATTGAACCACTTCATTGAACCAAGCTATGAACCAAAATGGTTCAAGCTAATGGTTCAAGCTTATGATTCAATAAAAATGAACCAAGCTGATGAAACGCTCCATTAAACCATAAGACATTAAACTTCTTCATTGAACCAAGGCTTTGAACCTCTTCGTTGAACCAAGGCTTTGAACCAAAATGGTTCAAGCCGATGGTTCAAGCTAATGGTTCAATTGAATGAACCAAGCCTTTGAACCAAGTGAATGAACTGAGCATTTAGTTGAACCCATGTGCAGAAGCCTTTGAACCTGTAGAAATGAACCTGCCTATAGAGTCTGTAGAAACCAAGTCCATAGTTTTCTCTAACCTTGAAAGAGTCCATAGATTTTAACCTATAAAGCCCAGTGAACATGACCTGATGAGTCCATAGATTTTCTCTTCCTATTGAGTCCATAGATTTAAGCCTACATAGTCCATAGATTTAAGCCTACAGAGTCCGTAGATTTAAGCCTCCAAAGCCCATTGAACTTAACCTACTGAGTCTGTATATTTTCTCTTCCTTCTGAGTCCATAGATTTAAGCCTATAGAGTCTGTATATTTCTGAGAAGCTTGAAAAATGAGGAATTTGAATGCCCAACACAAATTTTGAAAAGGAAAGAGACAATTTTGGTATGTAGGACCAAAATAGTTCAAATGTTGTCCCAAAAATGAGTGGTATTTCTTGGGGGACAACAACTGGCTCCAGTTGGGGAACTTCTGTCAATTGCAAAAAGAATTGAAAGGAGTAGAATCTAGAATCTCCAGTGTCTTCATGTGTACCATTGGGTTATAGAGTCATGCTACCCAGAAATGAAAGGCATCAAAAAAGAAAACAAACAAAACAAAATAGAATTAAAAATTGTACAAATATACATATGTACAGATGAAATGATCTGATACTTCAAGAATGGAAGTATTTCAGATGCTACTTCTTGGGAGATAGTGAAAATAGTGCTCTATTCTGATAAACGAGTGATAAGACATTTTTCCCCCAGAAATGGTGACGAGAGAATGGATTTCTCCACCAAGAAACCAATTTTCTATGTCTTCCCCTTGGCTTTTTCTTCTTCTTGTCCCATGGTAGGATGTGGTCTTCAAACCAGAAACCATAACTCCTTGCTCTCTTGGTGAAGGATTCCTTTACCTGATTTTGATTTGTAGCAACATGGTCCACCATCATAACTTGTTGTTTTGTTGGTCTAGTCTAGCACATGACTGGATTGTCCATATCAAACTCCTGACAAACTATCAGATTAACATCTCCTTTGATGTGGTGTTTGACTTCTTCATCTTGATCAATCTTCAATTCAAGCAATAGAGATTCACATCCAGCTATGTTGTTGGTGTTGTTGACTTGAAAATTTCATGAAGGAAGAATATCTCCTTGAGGAGATATCAACACAGTACCAACTTCATCATTGGTGGAAGAATTGTTGTCATCATCAGAAGTTGATCTATCAGATTTTTCTTCATTAGAGATGGAAGATCCTTCCTTGTTTCTACTGCATCCTACCAATTCTCCTAAAGTCTTGTTTGGATCAATTCCTAGATTGTCATCTATAGGAATTTCATCTGTAGAAACATGAACATCCTCTGTGGTAAAGAAATAATTACCCCTGCCTGAGGACTCAAATAGAATTTTTGCTGCAGGGGCTGATGTTTGAGTTACCACATATTTTGCTTCCTTTTCAGGGAGCAATCTCTTCATTATGCATTGGACAAGAATCCTTGCTTCAGATAGGTCCATGTTTAGTTCTCCTCCTACATCTTTGCAGAAATTTTGTCCAAGCAAAGCCATAGGATGCTGGAACGTTAGCCACCAAGAAAGTCATCTTGATTCTCTTGTCTGGAAAGCCTACCAATGTAAATTGGGCATCTTTAATTTGCCACAACAATGGTACTTGCTTTTTTTCCATGGAGAAACATCTCCCAAAGGTTTTGGTCAATTTGAGACCCAAAGACTCATCTACTTTAGTAGGCATGACATTATCAGATGCCCTAGAATCAATGATGCAATTGTTGAGCTGATAACCATTTATTAATAGGGAAACATAGAAAGGTTCTATTTTCCTAGGGGTAGATGGAGGAGTAAAGACAAGATTATTTGGAATGGGCATGTTCTTTGGTTAATCAAGAATTATTTTCTTAACCTCTTGTCTTGCAAGGATGGTCTGGTTCTTGACACATTGGACCAACTTATCTAATTGATCAGGATTGGACTGCAAGTATTCAAATTTAGACATTTTTGTTTTGGTCTTTTTGACATGATCAATTATGTCAAATGGCTGAATTGGACTAGGAACAGAGGAAACCACTTCAACTTTTTGAGTTTTAAGAGGGATGGGAGGAGGGCTGGTTTGTGAAATGGGAGTAGAAGGTGAAGGTGAAATTGATGTACTTACATTTTGAGTGATCACCATATCCTTTGATTGAAAAGGAAGAGGGGTTCCACGCTTAGCAATCGTAACTACTAGTTGAGGTTGTTCCTTTGTTTTCTTTTTATCAACTTGTTAGACTGATTGGTTCTTGGACCTGGTAAACACTGTATATGATCCATCAGAAGCTTCTCCTTTGCTTCTGGGTTCATCTTGATAATTTAGGAAACTAATGTGGGAGTCACCGGATGGTTCTTCTTGATTGTCTTCAAGGAGATCAATGTCATTTTCTTGATTCAATTCAGGCTAGAAAGAGAACTCTGATTCTACTTCAAGATATCCCATTGCTAAATTGATTGGAGGAGCTCCCAAGGCAAGTTTCCATTATGGGGGAGGAAGGCGATTCTATTGCCCTTGATTCCTGGAAGCATTGCCCTGATAAGACTGATTTCAAAATGTCCTTCTGTATGAAGGATCAGAAGACATTCCTTGATGCATTTGCTTTTTTAGAGTAAGCACTTCATTTGCCAGCTTTTGCACCATTGGATCAGTGGTGCCTATATATGCATATTCAGAAGATGATGAAGATCTATTTATGTTTGAATCTCTTCTTATCTTCCTTGCTAAGATGAGATCATCTTCTACCTCAGTGGTCAAAATTTGAGCTGTAACAAGATCTATTTGACCAGCACGCCTCAAAAGAAAACTGACTTCAGGTAACTGAGAATTAATGAAGAAGCATTTGAGATTCTCAGCTGTAGGTTGAGTAATTATAGAAATTCTATTACTCAATTTGTCAAATTTGGCTATAAAATCTCTCATAGGCTCATAAGGATTTTTCTTCATTTGTGTAAGTTGAGCCATAAGTGCATGTGCATCTTCTACAATTTTGAATCTAGCTTCAAACTTAGCTTTGAGAGTATTCCAATTAGTTACTGACTGACCTTGTAGATGATAAAACCAATCTGCAGTAGCACCTTATAGTGTCTCTACAGAAAACCTGACTGCTACATCTTCAAATTCTACTATGATTACTCCATAAGCTATGCTGAAGGCTGCAATGTGTTCATCAGGATGAACTTTCCCATCACCATAGAATTTGGGGAAGTTCTTCATAGAACTATGTGGAAGCTCATGTAGAGGTGGAGTAAGATTGAGAGGACCAAAATCATTACCCTAGGGGCCTTGAAATGCCATTGTAGGAATATGAAAAGGAGGGCTAACAAATCTCAGAGGGGTAATTATAGGTAAAGCTTTATCAACAGTAGAAGTACATACTTCATCTGGCAATCGAGATTTGACTTTAGTAGGAGGAAAATTCTTGGTTCATTGGAGATGAGATCGTGAAAGAAATAGATCAAAATCACTTTTTTGTACCAACTCAAATATAGGGTCAACAATACCTTTAGCCCTTTGGCTTCATGTATACCTTGAATCTACTAGATTGTGAAATAATAATGGAAAAGAATTGACCTTGCTTCAGTTAAAGCTTGAGGCTTTAAACTATGCATTCTTTCCCGATTAGTGTGGAGGTGAATGGATAGATTATAAATGGATAATGGATATGATATCCCTAGTGGAGTCACCAAAAACTGTAGGTTGAATATTTTGTCAATCAATGTACTGATAAACAAAATAGGTCTGATCAGCCAAAGTAGGAAGATTAATCATCCAAATGTGTAGATTTACCACATTAGAAAGGGACTGATCTCTCCTCTCATCAAGGGGAGGTTTCCTATAGATAGGCTATATGTATATATAAATAGAAAATAATACTCAAGGGTAGGACAAACCATCCATCTCTCTTTCTTCAGAGATGATGTGTGAAGATCAAAGGAGAAACTCAAGGAAAATGACAGAAATCACTCCTCTTCTTTCAGAAGTACTATTTAGCAAGCCACAAGAATACTCCAGATAGAAATAGTAAAATTTAATGAAGGTTGTAACAACCAGCAAATCGAGATGTAGCACAAAGTCTACGATTGAATTGCTCAAGAGTAAGATACGAAGGACAATGAGGGCACAAAGTCATCCCAAGGTCCTTTACATAGAAATGAAAATAAAACACACTAAAGGAAATTATGGGGGCACAAAGTCTCTCCACACTTGACTCTTCAGGACACCTTCCTGACTGTTGTCACTAATTCTTCTTGTTGAATTAAAGGAACAAAAAATATATTAAGGAAAAAGACATAAGAATAGTTTCCTCAACAACAAAGATTTACAGCACAAAGTCTTAAAAACCACTTGATTTTTTATTCCAATAACAAAATATGACAAATAAACTGAGCTCAAAGTCTCAGAAGTGTCTTTCAATTTGGGTAGAGTTTCGTTTTGATTGTTAAAAAGAGATCCATTTATAATAGAATAGAGTCCCTTATATATCCATTTCAAGAAGGATTCGGGAACAGTAACACATCATGTTGCATTGGAATCTATTAAGAAGACAGGCTAGAACTTAGGGGAATTTTACCCATTTGGTTTTATCAATACAGGGAAACAAGTCACGCTTATTGAAAGTTTGTAACTTTCAATGTCCACCTGGTGATCTGATCTTACCTTCATTATTCCTCCTATTTTGGTTGATTGAATCGGGTCCTAGATTTAATTTGTTGTTCTATTCCTTCTTTGCTTTCTGCTGGTCTTGGCCTTAAAGTCTATGAATGCATTCTGGTCTGTAGGTTCAAAGGATCAATGACTACTTTATTATCTTTAATTTGACATCTTTAGGCGCATCACCCCTTTATCTTCTTTTGGATTTTCTATTTGATGCTTTCCTAGATTGAACTTGCCCTTTTGGGCCTTAAGAAATGACCTATTTTGGGTCGAGAAGAGTTCCTTGCAAGATATCTACCCTTGGGCAGTCTTTGAATGGCCTTCGGGCTTTTTGTTTTATATCTTCCCAAAGGGAAGGTGACTCTTCAGCTTTGGGGAAGTATCCTTCAAGTTGGTAGACAAGAGTACCCTGCAAGGGCACCTGCCCTTCGAGGTCCTTTGGTAGCCTTTTTCTTTAGAGTCTTTGTGGGCTTTCCTCGAGCTTTCTTTGTGGACAAATTCCCACAGACAAAAAGTCCATGAAAATTTATCACAGACAAAAAGTTCATGTAATTTCCATTTGCTTTGGTTATTATCCTTTGGTTTTTTTTTCACCTGCGATCACTTGTTGAATTCTTTCAGACTTTTTGTCTGAAGGAATTCATTCAAACAAAAGTCTGAAAGAATTATAATTGTCTGCCTTAAACAAAATTTCCAAATGAATTTACCTTTGCAGCCTTCTTTGAAAATGACCCTTTCGAAGGGTGTTTTTTGTCAACCAAGTGCCCTCTGCAAGGGTACTTGTCCTTCAGGAGGCTCTTTGAACTTTTGCATTTGAACCGCTCCTTTGAACCAATGTGATAAACCAACTATTGAACCATTTGATCAAACTACTTGGTTGAACCAAACATTGAACTGTTTCGTTAAACCAAAATGGTTCAAGTTGATGAACCCTTTGTTTGAACCAACCATTGAACCAATCACTTGAACCAAGCTTTGAACCAAAATGGTTCAAGCTGATGGTTCAATAAAAATGAACCAAGCTAATGAAATGTTCCATTGAACCACAAGATGTTGAACCTCTTTGTTGAACCAAGGATTTGAACCAAGGCTTTGAACCAAAATGGTTCAAACCGATGGTTCAATTGAATGAACCAAGCCTTTAAACAAAGTGAATGAACTGAGCATTTGTTTAACCCACCTGTAGAAGCCTTTAAACCTGTAGAAATGAACTTGCCTATAGAGTCTGTAGAAACCAAGTCCATAGTTTTCTCTAACCTTGAAAGATTCCATATATATTAACCTGTAAAGCCCATTGAACTTGACCTACTGAGTCTGTAGATTTTATCTTCCTACTGAGTCCATAGATTTAAGCCTGTAGAGTCCATAGATTTAAGCCTACAGAGTCTATATATTTAATCTTATAGAGTCCGTAGATTTAAGCCTACAAAGCCCATTGAACTTGACCTACTGTGTCCATAGATTTTCTCTTCCTATCGAGTCTGTAGATTTAAGCCTGCAGAGTCCATAGATTTTGGAGAAGCTTGAAAAATTAGGAATTTAAATGCCCAAGACAAATTTTGAAAAGGGAAGAGACAATTTTGGTCTGTAGGACCAAAATAGTTCAAATGTTGTCCCAAAAATGAGTGATATTTTTTGGGGGACAACAAGTATCACATGGAGGATGTGGAAGGAAGCACTTATCACACCAATCAATGTCAAAATCAAAATTCACAACATTTAGCTTTGTGTACAATTAATGAGACACTTCTCTTCCATCTTTCATTTTCTAATTTATATCATCACATGTAAGCCTTCTTAGTATTTGATTTAAATTTATATCCCTCTCTTGACAAATATACAAATGAGGGATCAACTTTTCATCTTTTTCCAACTTGTAGGACATCTCTTTGATAACAAAGGGCAAAGTCTTAACAACATCCTTAAATTTGAATGCATTAGTGGACTGTGTCTTTTTAGGATTGAATAACTTCACACTAGCCTACTAGTTCAAAAGCCTTCCCATGTCATTTATGTTGTTCTTAATTTGGATAGCCATATTGAATTCTAACCATAGGTTAGTGGGAGCTTTATCCCTCAAGTATTACACAACCTTCTTGTTAAAGGCATCATAATACTTGATCAATCATGTTGCATCACTTGGCCTAATTTTCTCAGGTAGCTGCATCATAGCTTTGTTTAACCATGTGTTGAGGTGTTGAGAACACTCATTGGGGTTATTCTTGATGTTTTCAAATTCAGCCAAAAGGAACCTCAGATAAACCCTATTACCATACTAAATTATGAAAACATTCCTCATTTCTTCCCATGAATTAATGCATCCATTAGGAAGAGAATTGAACCATTCATGAGCACCTTCCTCTAGCATGTGTAAAATTAAGTTAATGTATACATCCTCATGCTTAACACCATAATTCTCAATAATATTATGAAAAGCCCTCAAGTGCTGATCACCACTCACTGCATTGTTCCCCTAAAACTTTGGAAGGCATTTCCTTACTTCATTTGGGGATTCATTAAGATAGCCTTCCATGCCATAAAAAATGATAGGCTTGAATTTTGGAATCCTAATTGTAAGATGCTCCTTTCCACCTTGATCCCTATGTATCATGATTGGTTCGATGGTAGGTTTTATAAAAATTGGAAAAGGCATGTGAGGGGTGAATGAGGTTGAATTGGAGGACCAAAATTAGGAGGGGATTTAGCTAGTTTAGAAGGAACTAGATAATAAATTGGACTGTATGATTCTGAATTGTATGTTTAATAATAAAAGTTTAGATTTACTAGAATCTTGGCAACTGAAGCATTCTTTACAGCTGCACTATGGTTTTCAATAGTCCTCTAAACTTGTCTTCTTCTCTCTTGATGAACACCTAAGGACAAGAAATGTTTCTTTGATGGGTTTCCTCTGAAGGAAGACCCCATTCCTTCCAAATTTGAAAATAAAATAACTCTCAAAGCTAAATATATTTAAACTAGGCACTAATCTTTCTTTGTAACTAGATGATTTTTTGGAATCACCACTAGAAGCAAACTTCTAAAATATAACCATTTATATACTACTACTGACACCTACTAAATATATATCATGATGAAACTAGTGATGATGTATAAAACAAAGATAATAGAACTTTGAGATTCATGTTCAAATAGTAAAAATCACCTCAAAACATGACAAATTTTAAGGTCTTTACAATAATTTCAGTAGATGTTAGTTATCAAATCTCTCAATTCCTTGCATGTCTCTAGTAGGATGTTGTGATGTTGATGGCCAAGATAATAAAGTACACTCAAATAATATCAAATTTAAAACTTATGTGAAAATATGAATAAATTGTCTGAAAACATAGCTAAGTTTACTTACAACAAATATAGTGGTAGAGAACTTTTCAAATCTAATTTTAACAACTAGCTTTCTATTAGAGTGCTAAAAAAAATAGGTGACAAGAAGTGTCCTTGATAATGGCATCAGTTGAGCAGTGACATTGATAAACCAAAGATAATTAGATGAAAGTGAATATAATTAAAGAACATTAAAAATGATAGTAGTTTTCTACAAGAGTCCCCAATAACATAAGGGCCAAGGTTATTAGTTTCTTTTGATAAATGGTGCCAGAAGAGTATTGGTTCCTAAAAGGTGTTACACTCAGCCTTACAGACTTGAAATAAAATGGAAAACAATGATGGAAAACCCTCTAGTATGTTTTTGTAGTTAGGGAAAGGTTTGGCATCAAGATTAGATTGAATTCATAAAATTATTGAGAGGCACTTAAAAAGGGTATGGTCAGCTCCATGCTACTTCTAGATCTACCTAAACCAAGGTGAGAGTACCTATGGGGTAGCATAATCACATGGAGAGGTTTTATAATTTAACTACCATGGGGATTTTAAACACAAAGAAGACACATATATGACTAGGGCACAACCAAACTCATTCACTCGACCCAATTAGGGTTGTCAAATAGAATGAATAATTCCCCTATGTCATATAAAAGTGACTAAAGATAGATGTGAAAAACCTTCATTATAAAGAATTTTCAACAACAAAAGTGCTGAATAAAAGATTCTAAGGTTAGGATTTAAATCATAAAATGTAGACAAATTTTTAGTATGCAATATCTTATGCATTTGCTATTAAATAACACTTAAGATAGGTAAAGGTTATTTTAATTATAGGGTAGGACATGACTGATGAGTTATATTATTATAGAAAAGGAGATGGTAGTGTGATGGTGGCTTTCAATTGGTAGGGATTATTTCAACATTCATGACATCAATTATTGCAAAGGAATAAAAAACTTAAATACAATCTAATGGAACTACGAGGTGTAATTTACACTTATTGGTGGGAATGAAATGTAAATACCCAAATGATCCTTGAAATCCTAGAACATACACTGAAACTAGAATATCACTTGTTTTTCCCTATCAAATCCATAAACCTAGGGTGCCCTAACAAGTTATTCATCAATATATATTGAATAATGTAGAAAAGTTTTATAATATAAATCTATGCTCAAAATGACAACCAGTAATGAGTATGAACTCAAATATCCAATCAACAACATTTAAAAAAACATATTATCACACTTCATCAACAAAAATTGGTTGAGAACCACAAGCATTTTCATTAAATTTTCAAGAAAATACTATACACATTAGTGTTTCAAAATGCTACCATGGGGACAAGCATGGTCGATTTGCATGATGTTGGACATGGGAGACATAAACATGCTCTCAAAGCTTGCTATTGGATATATATTTATAACCACCTTAGCAATAGAGGAAAATTACATAGTAGTGATCCAAATATTTTGAAGATATTATACTTAGAAAGAAAATAAATACCCAAAAATATAACCAAGCCTTTTGAATATAGGCGAAACACTGTATTTATACATTTTCAAGTTTGGGATTGTGGGTTGTAATTTGTAAAATTGAAAAACTATCCTTCACGTTTGTTAAGATACTTCCACCTAAAATATACCCTTTACCATGCCTAAGCTCCTCATCCACTTGCAAAAAAAAATCATTATTGTAACTACCTTTGCAAGGAATGATGAAGATTTGTAATAAGCTTTTGATCTTTTTATTGAAGATTATGATGAAATCATGATCAGGATGGTGAACTTCATGGTGGAGGCCCAAACAATATTTTTTATCATATGCAACCACCTAGAGATATTTTTGACTACTTACCTACACAGATGGAGGGAGGAAATCACTTGAGGATCTAAACAAAATTTTTCCTCATGTGTAACCATCTGGGGATGATCTCATGCTAATCAATTTTTAAATCATAGAATATTTTGGATAGAAATCCTCCCCTTTGTGTAAGCCATAGAAATATCATTACCTTGTGATGATTACAATTAGAATGCTCTAGCTATGATGAAAATAGAAAATATCCATGACCATTTGGATAAAAATTCATTGGTTTGGTAGTTATACCTTCCTCTATTCTTCAAATTAGTGCCACATCCCTATAAACCCATCAATTTTTGTTACCAAGCCAAAGTTTACCATTAGCTGACACTTGGCACACCACGTCAAATCCAACTAGGTATTCATCAGGTCTAATAGTTATTAAATTGATTTATTAGTTATAATATAGATACTTGTCACTTACTCAAGTAATCAAATCCCTTTAAAAAGTCCATCTCATTTCACACCATTGGATCATCTCTACCTAAGTAAATGTGAGCCATTGATCTTGTATGAGATACTCAAAATCGAATTTGTGGCACATAGTTATGACACTTGTCATCTTTGTGTTTGTCTACTATATCATTGAATTTTCAACCTTGGATATGCACCATAAGATTTGTCTAGCACAATCAAATGTACCTTTTCAAATCATGTTCACAGGGGTGGAGTATTACTGGACACTACTTGTACTTGGCCCTAAGGATGTGCCACTTGGTATCCCAATGGGATTTTTATGTACCTTGAAAATAATATATATTGATTTGAATGCCATCTTACCATGTGGTGGCATCTTCGCATGAAACTGGTCTTAGGAATTCCTGCTTCACAATAATATTTTTGAGCATTTTATCGAGACAACTATTTCAAACATTTTATCTTGAATAATTTCCAAAGAGCATATGAGATCATTTGGACTTTTCTTTCTCAAGACAAAATGTCTAAAAAACATAGCTTGAAATAAATTATCCCTATATTTTTCTTGAATAATTTTGAATTTAAATTTTTTCCAAAGAAATGAAATTCTTTAAGAATTTTTATAAAACACTTTTCCTAACACAAATAGGACTTTATACATACTATATAAAAACCAACTAACGCTTACTTGATTTAACATGAACTTGACCTTTCAAAGGAGCACTGGAAAATAGGAATATGGCTAAGGATTGAGGCTTTGATACTTGACTTAGGATGGACTTTGACATTTACGCTTGATAAATGCTCAATCTATTTAATATAATTTTTGAACTAACAATATCCATACCTCATTTATATAATTAATTATTGGAGAAACATATATTATATTTTACAAGGCCATAGCTATTATTACACTTGGTCTGAATACTAAAATGGGTATAGTTGAGGTAGGGATATGAACCATAAATTTTATTGGGTTTTTAGCCCATTATTGTAGATTATTTCTAACATTGTTGTTAAGAAGCCATGAATTCACCATGTCCTGCCTATGACATTTTTGGGAAAGGGAGCATGCAATACCTTCCAAAGGATTTTCCACTGATATATGAAATTAATATTTTACCAAGCATAGATTGTAATGTATTTATATTGAGTTTTCCATTCATGAAAAAATCAAATAATAGGTCAATGAAAAGCATTACCTCTATTTTGGTTTTTGCATTATGAAGTCCAACTATTTTTATGTCTAGGAGGTCATCCTTATATGTATGTGTGAAAATTGAAATTTTATCCTTGACTTTGTATCTACATGTGAAAATGGAATTTTATCTGTGGTCTTGTATGGTCTGACTACATTAAGGACATCCCAAATGGTGGAAAAATACACATGGTGGAATAATGTTTGAACTCATGGTTCAGAGTCACCAAATCAAATAGTGTATTTATGAATTCATTTTGTCACACAATTGAGTATCCAAAGGGAACAGGGATGTAATATGAGGAATCCTTTGATTCTATTCTAAAAATTCTTCACTCTGTGACAAACCTATAAATTCTTGGTCATAATGGAGTTATATATTCACTTTTTTCACTTGAGATTAGAATTCACAATAAACTTGATACCTAGGAGGAAATGTAGTTAGACTAGAAATGTAAATTAGAAATATATTTATTTAGTTGCACTAGCTTTGAGAATGGAATTCATTAATTATTTGACTCATGTCAATCAAGTGTAGAAATGTTTTTTCTCTTTTCCTTGTTTATTATTTTCATTTGAATTTCATAATACTTATTTTTTTGTTTTTAATACCATGTGGCTTTATCTACACTCTACTAGATGCTTTTCATGTTAATATGATAATTGTCTCTTGTCAAATTTGTTGGTATTTATTTTTATGTCTTTATTATTTATTTACATGGATTTTGACGAGACATGCATGTGTGTATCTTCTTAACTCCTAATTATGTTTTAGTTTTTCATGTTTTGTCTCTCTAGACACGAGATAATGGGATGATGACACATGGATTGATCTCACTACTCTACTTTTATAGGACTTTTCATACATAAGTCCATGCTGATGTGACCTCCAAGTTAGTGGGATGATGGCATGAGGATGAATTTCACTGCTTTACTTCCCTAAGCCTTTTCATACATAGGTCCATGGTGATGTCATCATCAGAAGATTAGGATGATGAGATGTGGATGAATCTCATTGATCCACTTTATTATGAATTTTATATGAATAGATATTATAATGTCACCTCTAGGTTAGAAGGATGATGACATGTGGATGTATCTTTATGCTTCACTTACTCAAGAGTTTATGTACATAGTGATATGTTGACATCACCTTTGAGGTATTGGGATGATGGCATGTGGATGACACTCAATTCTCTTCTTTCTCAAGACTTTCTATACATAGGCATATGGTAACTTCCCCTCTAGGTTACTTGTATTTTTTACTTAGGCTCTGAATTAGTGGATTGATGTTGTGTGGCATGGAAAAATGAAATAAATGAAGGCTTAGAAAACATCTAGGTATGGAATAGTCTATTTAATTCATAAAATAGACCAAGACCTAACTAAAATCAGAAAATGTCACCCACATTAGCCATTATATCAAAAATCAAACATGGACATCCACATTGAGTTAAATAAAATTGAAGGCAAAAAGTAGAACATGTAATATATCTTAAACACAACTTCAATTCAATTATAACTTGAAAATATAATTTAACCTTCAAATAAATCCTATCGATTTATTCAAGAAAATAATAGAGCTCAAGAGAGGAAATTAATCTACTTTTATCATTTGATAAGTTCCTTAAGTTATTAATTTACAAATGTTATGTCATAGACGTTTGGCTCAAAAGATACCAAATAATGATATTTGATTATTAGTGGGTCCCTATTTAACTTTTCGAATGGGTTGTGTGTGTCTATCAATAATGGGTGTATTAAACACATTTATTAATTCCTTATATATGAAAATTAATAATGGATACAAATTTGTGTATAATTCTACTCAAAAAAGGACCTTGATGTTTTTGAGGAGCTAAAATAATTTTATAAAAAGTAGGAAGACATTTCATAATAACATAAAATTGATAGATACTAACACTATAGTAATTTAAATAAAATAATAAACATTTTTAAAAAGAATCTTTTTATGGTAAATATGAAATACCAAATAATAGTTTAAGATATAAATTTACTTGGTGTATCTTTTTTGATAAGAAAATTATAACAACTTATAGAATTACATTTTTTAATAGACTTTGTGATGACAAAAAAATACAATAGAAATCCACTTCCCCAAATTTCATGTTAAAAGTAAAGCATAAAATAACACAAGTCTATTTATAGATCTATGTTATGCATATAATTTTTTTAAATATATAACATATTTTACATAGGAATGATTTTGATTATCGATATTTAATAATATGAATGGGGTGAAGATATATATGTTATCATTTTATGGATTCATTTCTGAAATAAGCTATTATTTATATTATTTAAGATATCAAGATATCATTACAAAGAATGGTCTTTCAAGGGATACAATGATATAATATATAAATGACTATACTTTACAATGTCATTGATGGTATATTAGATAAAATAACCCGACCATGAATCACAGAGTAGTAGTATTAATAGTGGGGAGAGATTTGATTCACTTATTTTGTGTTATTTTTTTTCATATATAATTTACATGTGATATTGATAAATTATATAACATAATATAATTTAATCAATTGAAATACCTAATTTAATATTTTCTATTCTAAAATACAAACCAGATTCTCAATTATGAAAATAAAATTAATGAAGACATTCATAGTATTTTTTATTCATATTTATTATGTATTTAGACATAGAAATACTCTTTAGTTGTTCCTTGTTTGAATCATAATTAGATAAAATTTTAATGTTCATATTTTGTAGTAGGAAATTGAGATAATAATGGCCTAATAAGTTACTTGTAGTTTTAAAACATTCTTAAGTTAAGGAATTATATTACTTATTTAAATATACCACAATTTTTTATATCTATTTGATTGATCATGATACAATTTATGTCCCGTGACATGGATATTACATGATACAAAATTCCATTAAAAAGTATTTCATTAATGGAATATTTTATTCTCATAGAGATAATATACTACCTTCATCCATTTATTAGACATACATAGAAAATGACTCATTTTTAAAAGGATGACTCATAAATATCCATAACACCAAACTACCATATATATTTGTATAAAAAATTTAAGCATGTGATCATATTAGGATAGAAAAACCTCAAATATGAATTTTGTATCATGTGAAATATGTGTTTAAGGACAAAAATAGTTTGGATTAGTATTATTGTTTGGTTTCTTCACATTGCAGTAGTTACCATTTCTAAAAAATGTTCAATAATTATTTGAGGTTGTTAACGTAATTTTTTATTTTTATTTTTCTATTTATAACTTTGGATCTAATTTTTTTTAGAAAAGTTGTTTTCTTCGCTTAGGGTGAAAAACTCATTAAAAATGGGAATTGGAACTATTATAATAATAATAATAATAATAATAATAATAATAATAATAATAATAATAATAATAATAATAATAATAATAATAATAATAATAATAATAATAATAATAATAATAATAATAATAATAAATAGTCACGTTATGGTGGATAATGTATTCATTAGTCAATTACATCGCTCATAGTCATATTCCATATCTCTTCCTTTTTTAGTAGAAAAAATGTTTCAAATTACTTAATTTATGCAATATTAACTAAAATATCATTGACCAGGTTAAGAATTATGAGAAATGACTAAGTCAAATAAATTTTGAATACTGGTCCAATTGGTAGTGGTGGAAGTGGCATTTTTATGTACTTAGGTGTATATACATGTATATTTACATAAATACATACATGTATGCATGCATGTATGTATGTATTTATTTATTATACAAATGTTAATAATATCTAGAGTTTTAGGTTCCCTAAAAGTAAATCATATGCTCTAAAACAATGGATGTCCTAAAATGGTTTTCACAAATATGAGGAAATCAATATAAAATAGCCTATAATTGATGATGTTTA
>JARHVA010003606.1:727500-835000 GCA_037957365.1 Torreya grandis | reverse complement strand
CTCCCTTTACTTGAACCACCATCTTAGCTAAGAACTTTAACATCATCAACCTACTCCCTACTTCCCCAAATCAATGTTTACAATCCCAAGACAAAAGTCTATCTAAGGTTTCCAATGATTTAAATAAAATGTTCTCCAATTTCCAAGAGGTTATTGATTTCTTTTTTAGAGAAAAAATCATGGTTTGATAATCTTCTTCAATGATAAGCTTCTCAATTTTGCATTGTATTGTTAACTCAAGCCTTGTTACAAAGGCTTATACTTCAACTTCATTTTTTATGGAATCTGAGATCTTCTTGGAGATAATTCTGATGAGAGAGCCATTATAATACTTTATTATAAAACATTCTCCAAAATTACCTAGATTACCTCTTGAGTCTACATCAAAATTAATTGTAAACCCCACCCTAGAAGAGGGGGATCTAAGAAACGTTATCTTTTCTTGTACTTTATCCTAAATTTACTATTGACCCATTAATGGGTGGCTGAGTAATAAGCCTCCATTTGGTAGACATTCTCATATCCCACACCGAAATATAATCATTTCTATGTTTAATTTGAGAATTAATGACCTTGGAGATTTAAAATAATGCTAGTTCTTTTAAAATTGAAATAAAATATCTCTCCTTACCTTAAAAAATATGATGATTTGTCTCCTTCAAAATTATCCACACCAAAATAGTTGGACTGCTTCTTGAAATTTTGAGAAGAAAATTTTCATAATCCCTATTTTTATAAGAGAAAAATGAATTTAATAATTGGGAGGGTTATGGAAAACATTATTCAATCTTACAACACAACCATGCCCACCACCAAGTAGTAAATGGGAAAGAATAAAGTAAGTGATTGGCAGTTTTTTCCTCATATTTATGAAGACTACAATGGGAAGGGCCTATAAAAATAATTTTAGTTGATAGATCCTAAGTGAAGACATAATTTTGAATAATTATACAATAAAAATCACTTTATTCATAGAGACCCATATTATCCAGACACAATAATATCACCTATCTCAATGTATCATCTATTACCTCGGCCATCTGATAACCAAAGATTACATTAATAACTATGATTTGGAAATTTATGTATCCTTTTAATTTATGAATTCAATTAATTGAAATGATATGTTCTTAAATATATGATTTTGGCTATTAATATAGTATATACTAAAATAGAGACATAATATTTTCAGGTTTAATGTTGTTAAGTCATAGTTTTCTATAGTTAATGTTTTTAGCATGTCCATAATCAAAGTAACTAGATTATTTAAAAGAATTATCGCCATGTTTACCAAGTTATATAAAGTTATCATTACATTTTGTTAATTCAATCGACATTTAAATTCATATCTTAATGAGGTTAAGTGTAAAAATTCCCATGATCTGACGTATTTATTGAAATAGTAATTGTATTAGTTGATATGGCTTAATTAGTCACATTCATCCATTTGAAATATTATATTCCTTTTGAATCCAACTTTTACATTTTTTTTTGATATCATGGTTATAGGGACCTCTACCCAATAAAACACACAAGATGAAAAAGATAGGCCTGGCTTAAGGATAAAAATCCATAAGGCATATGACAAAAAAACCCATAAAAACCATATTAGTAGTTATATTATAATAACATAATGAAAATTTATAGTGGAAGCTCCTGATTCTAATATGGTATTATAGTTAAAGTCCTATATATGTTTTTAAGGATGTCTATAATTAATATTGTGATACTATAATAACATATAAATGTCTCAAGGTTGATCTTCAAATTATAAGAAATCATGTAATCCTACATATTTTATATCAACACAATAATGTTTTGGTAATAAAAGGTTATAGAATTATAATATTTATAATACCAAGGACTTTATTTAAGGATGATTCCTAAGCTTGATCAACATTTTTCTGAAAATAAGTTATACCATTCAGCTAAATGATCAAGTCATAAAAACTCAAATTCATCATCAATATAGTAAGTCCAATTAATAAAATACAATGTCCAAATATATAATTCCACTCAAGGTATCTTTTAGGAGATACCTTGAAGGTACCCTTAAAGTTATTAGAAGTCAGTTAAAGGTATCATCAAGTATTGTTGTGAAGATGAAGCAAAATTATATTGGTGTGCATGCTAAATTTATCTCCTAGGAGAGATTTTCAATGTCCCCTTGAATGTATGATAATTCCATTCAAGGTATCCCAAAATATATTCCTTCAAGGGCATTATAAGATGATGAATCTTCAAGTAAAATAATTTATCTTTATTTGTGTCTTGATTTCTCCAAACAGACAACTGTATAAAATCTGTTGATGATTTACAAATGAAATAACATGTGGATAACCTAAACTAACACAAAATTTGGCCTTCAAATGAAAGAACGATTGTAGCCCACATAAAGGTAAAATCTTGTACTTATATATATATATATATATATATATATATTGACATAAAATGAATCAATAAGATTCCCCCACTTCCATTTCAGCTGAAGGAAATATATTTATTGGAACAGATATGCCATCAAAGCCTCTCTTAGATTTCAAATGTAAATTAGACTTCACATTAAGCAATTCGTGGTCCAAATAAATAATAATGACAGTAATATCATCATGGAGGTGCCGCCACATGCCTCTGTCAATCTTGTTGAGGTCAGAATACCTCATTTCCCATTTCTTGGCAACCTCCTGAAGAGCAGCTCTAATTAACTCATATCCAAACAATTTATTGAATCAAGAATTTTCCGGTTGACCACTATATATATGTCAGGTTGTATCACGCTTTCAGAATAAGTAGTTTCATGTTAAATTGCTAGCATGGCTTTTGATTCCCATTGGAAGTGCTGGTATAGATAGATTCCAAAATATAAAGATGCTATTAGAACAAGTTCCGTTGCATGATCAGCAGGATTTTTCTATGGTTGGCAAACAAAGACTGAATTCATGTAATTTGTGTATCATCTTTCCATTGTTTGGGCTAGCATAGATTATACACAAATAGTGACAAAAACCATCTCTATTTACTGCAAACATGTTTCGAAACACACAGCCAAATATTTTAATTGCATCATATATTCCAAACAGCCCAATGGACACCCCAGATAACCATAACTCTCTCAAAATTTCTTTGAATTGTATGCCAGATAGCTCAAACTGAAGATTTAAAGTAAATCACGTCAAACTAGACAAATTTTATCCACAAAATGAACAAATGCCATGAATTTCTGTAGTGTGACCAACTGACCTCTCTGAACAGAATACTACAGCTTTAATTATTGTCTCATTGGAAACTATGCATTCATAGATTTGAAATTATCTTCCCTGTATAAATCCATTAAAAACTTGACTATTACCAGCAAGGGTTGCTTCCTATTCCATAGAAGACAACAAGATTTGTGAAAGAGTGAATACAGACTTTCCAGAATAGTACTTGCTTGCAAAATCCTTTATCAAAACATCAATGTAGACCCATGCGACATTATACACCATCATAAAAATGATATTTAAAAACAATGGTTAAATAAATACACATTACTGCATCTATATAATAGATGCCAAAGAATTCATACATCAGAAAAGACTCACATATTTATTGCTATAGGCATCATGCCTACAGACATTTCCTCCACCACACTAATTACTCCTCTGTACTCTGCATTCTATTCTCTTCATTCTGACATTCTTGAGATCCTCTCCTCTTCTTCTATTTCTTCCCTTGAATGAGAGGATCTTTTCCTTTCTGTCTTTTCTCACTTTTACGTACCTCTCTTCCTCTCTTGCATATCTTATTTTGTTTGTAAAGAATCTCTTCTAAACTTCCACACCAAACTTGGGCTCAGGGAAACAAAATACAGTTTTTAATTTTCCATCATATTCTAATATGAGAAGATTTATCTCTAATGTTATCTTATGGTTGAAAATCTTTCAACTATTCCCCTCATTTCCTCAACAGCTCCACATTTACCTTTTTATTTTTACTTTTTACATTTTCTCCTTAATTTTTAACATTTTAGAGGAAAATACAATGATTTGAAATTCATTGCAGATGCTCCTGCATCATACTCTCCCTCTAGAAACAATTTGAACCTTGGTTCAAATGAACTATTGCCTCCATGCTTTAGTCTTTACTGTATGCCTAGATCCCAAGGTCTTCTTGTCAATTGTAATGCTTGATTTTGTCTTTGCTGGTATTTGTCTTTCATCTTGCTTTTCTTCCTCTTTAGATATGTCTTTCTTATCATCTCTTTCTCAGTTGCCATCTCCTGCTTCTATGCTTCATTCTCATATATGTCTTTAAGATCTTCTTGATCTTCTTGGTTCAAAAATTTGTCCATTGAACTATGGACTTCATTCATCTCCACAACTTTAACACCTGCATTCAAAACATCAAAAGAAACCTTAGTAGAAAAACATTGAGGCGATGAAGCCCCTTGGCTACCTTCACATTTATGTTCTTGTTTCTTGACCAAAACTGCCTTGGTCTCATTGCTTTGCTCTTGTCTTGTTCCACTCTTCCCAATGCTGCCTTCACCATGGCTTGTACCTTTACACAACTCTCTTGGAGGATTCAAAAACTCTTCTATCCTCTTCAACTCCTCACTCAACACAAGCTCATCCAAATCTTCATGTCCTATATCAAACTTAGGACCAGATTGTATTTCATCCTCTATAAGTACATTCATCCACTTTACGGTTTCTTCATACAAATCAGCTTCTTCATCAACATCAGTATATTCATCAAAAATAATTGCAGTATTCATACCTTTTGTTTCCTTGCTTTCTTCAATCTCTACTTGAAGCCATCTTGTCTATTCTGCTACATATTCTTTTATTTTCTCATCGTCCATCCCTTTGGAAGTCTCTCCTTAATGAATTCTTCTTTGTTTTTCTTTCTTTTCAAGAATCTCTCTTCCAACTTCTATGCCCAAATTGGGCTTAAGGCAACAAAAGACTATTTTTAAGCTTTAACAATTTACTAAGGTTGAAAATAGTTTCAACCATTTCCCCTTTATTTTCTCAATAATCTAACAATCACTTTTCACCTTTCTACTTTTACTTTTTACATTTTCTCCTTAAGTTTTAACATTTTAGAGGAAAATACAATGATTTGAAATTCGTTGCAGATGCTCCTGCATCACAAGACCTTAGTGGGTAAGTATAAGGTATTTCCTAGGAGATAACTTTAAAGATAAATATACTATGATGCATGCCTGAAAAGTATATCTTAGGAGATACCTTGAACATATTAAAAGGATTTCAAAGTTATCACCCTGTGTTGGTAGATAAATAGAATGCATAGGCCTAGGTGGATAAGGGAATAAAAATAAACTAAAATTTGGACTAATCCCAAAACATGACATAAGTGTTTTAAATGCACAAAATGATCATGTAATAAGGATAGAACAGGGGAGGGTATATTATTAACTAAAAAACCACTCAAACTACATATATTAATTTATTGTTGAAACTATAATATAAATTGATTTGATGCATAAGTTTACATATCTTTAGTTTTTACAAAATTATCACAAGAAAATTTATACTTTCCCTCTATGCTATTGACTATACTTATTCTTTTGCCTACTTTGTACTAGACTATTGTTTATTTGTCTTCTTGTTGTTCTCTATTTTTTATTTTCATATTTTTTGTAGACTATTATTCCATTCTATCTTCAATTTATTCTTCTTCTATAGGATGATGTTATTTATCTGACTTACATAGTTTTCTCCTGTGTTAATCTACATCCTTTAGGATGCAAATCTATACTCTCCAAGGAATTTCTTCTACTACTACTCTTTTTATATAGGATGATAATCAATTTTAAGATTGTTTTTTTGCACTAATTACCTCTCTAACTCCTTTCTCACATTATATATTTGTATCATTTTTATGTTTTTTAATAACTATCCTTCAACTCACCAATTTATTTTCCCCCTAAGCACTAAAAACTCCCAGAAAATTCAAATTTAAACTATTATAGTAAAAATAGTTGATGAGGGGAAGCTCCAAAGATAAGATAGGGGTAGGTGAGGGAAATAATAGTTTATTTTAGCACTCCCCCTTATTATTTAACTTCCTATCATGGTCTACATGAATTTTATTAGCATTGAAAATATCCTTAAAAATTCTCTTTATTTGTCCATATACTTCTATACTCATTATGTGTTTGTTTGGAGCTAAAATGTCGAAGTCTATAGTTAGACTATCAAATTCCATAAATACACTATAAAAATCCATATCTACCCTACTAAATTATGTATATGGATTGTTAAATTTTTTATCTACCCTATTGAATCTTGTAGCTAGACTGTTGAAGTCTATAGTTAGACTATCAAAGTACACAGTTACCCTCTTGGAGTCTCTAGCTAGACTATCAAAATACATTACTATTCCAATAGAGTTTGTAGATAGATTGTCAAAAATTCATGATCCTTAGATAAATTCATGAAATCATTAGATATATACTCTCACTCTCTATCCATCCTCAAAATATTGATGTAGTGGAAACTTTGGTTCTCCACCACTATCCTGATTTGATAAAATCTCTCAAATGAATCTCTTTTTCTTCAAAAAATATACCCACATCTTTTTGATGAAATCATCTAGGCATATAATTAGGTAGAAATTCTTGGATAGGGAGGGGGTTTTCATTTAAACACATAATTTTGAATAGATTAGCTCTAAAGGAGCTTTGACTCTCCATGATTTACCTATGGAAAATACATGCCTATGTTGCTTCCCATTATGCATCAATAAAATTTTTGTTTGACTATTATATAAAGGGAAAACATCTCACCATCTACTTATTGTGAATAAGGTTTAACCATCCAGACCTCAACTTCACATATCTTAGGTGCTAAAGAGTAAACTCATCTACTATAGTAATGAATGATGTTGTGATCTCACTTTGCATTCTCCATGGAAACATCTAATTGGTTATCATATTGAATGGTACAATATACCTATTTCATCCACTACTATAAAATATTTCATTCACCATTATCAAATCTCTCCTTGTATCTATTTTGGAAAATATTATCAATGCTAATAAGTTTTTACTTCAACCTGAACACATAGTAAATATCTATAATTTTCATTTTGTCACCTTGGTTGTTATGAATAGATATGCTAACATTTCCCATGATGAGAACTTTATAATTATTTCCCATATTTACTTAAGATTTTATGGAATCATCAATGTGCTTGAAAATATCTTTGATCCCACTCATGTGGTTGCTAGAACCATTATCTAAGTACCTTGTCTCTTTACCACATTTCTCTAAAATGTTGCACGTTATGAACATGTTTCCACCTTATCATTCCTATTAGGTTTAGACTTTTATTTTTTAAATAAATTTTAATTATACTTCGTCATATGATACTCCTTCTTTATACACCCAATAGCATAGTGTTCATACCTTTTACAATAATAGCATTGGATGATAGAATTATCATAACTTTGTGTATATCCTACTATAGAAGTGTTGTTGTCCCTTTCTCTTCATCTTCCATGTGAATACTAATGGCTATGAATTCCACCTTTTTCAATGCTATAAGTTCTTACTCTTCCTCTATTTGTTGATACTCCCACCATTCCTCTCACATTCACATTGGCTTTGAATACTTGATTATGGGATGAGGTGGCTGACATATTCATCCTTTGTTCATAGATTTGGAAGGAACTCATTAGCTCATATATTTTCATTTTATCCAAATCTTTTGAATCTTAAATTGAAACTAATATAGGGTCAAATATGGTTTTAAGCCCCCTTAACACCTTCTCTATGATCCTATGATATTTAAGTGTATCACCACCTGTATTCATTTAATTGATAATATTTATTGCCCTTGTAAAGAAGTCATTAATAGAATCATTATGTTAGCATAGGTTCCTCATATTTCATTATAAAATGTTAACTATGATGATAGTTGTGCGATAAAATCATAGTCATAGACCAAATTATCAATTAATGTGAAGGGAAAGAATAAATGAAAGACTTAAGGCACATTTTATCATACAGAAGCATTCTAATGAAAGGTAACAATAATTTCAACTATTGTAAGAGAATTAAAAATAATTCAAATGGGAAATAATGATAAATATAAACAATGGATTATACATAAGGAACAAATAAAGAAACCATACAGGTAACCATAACCAATAAATCAATATCTATATTTTTTGAATATAAAATGCTTTCAGTTTACAAAAAGTAGAATATATATAAATAATTACATATCAATTACTTTCCAACTTCTATCCAAGATTGGCACTAAAATGAGTCTCTTTATCTTCCAACCTATTATAACTTATTAATAAAAGGTTAAAATAAACTAATTTCTGACAATAATATTACATTCCACATAGATGGCAAACAATTAGACTTCATAGTTTTATATTCTTTATTCTTTTACTAACACATTATCATTCATTTATAGGGCCTCAAAGTCCCTTATTAAGAGATAAAAATTGAAATGATTCACCTTGTCACTCCATTGTTAGGAATTTTGAGGAATATCTCATACTTGTTTAGAATGGATAGATGTTTTTATCCTAGGAATGATTGAATCAACTGATGCTATTTGTATGTAGTTGAGTGCCTTGGCATCATTTATCTAATTCTCTTTAATTACATTACCTTGTGTTTAGGTTAATGCATTTATCGGTGATAGGTCTTGAAACTCATTATAAACACCTTAAACCAGTGCCCATATCTCTTGAGATTTTAATATGGCCTTCATTTTGATGCTCCACACATCATAGTTCTTTTCATAAATTGTATAAGGTTATTACCATGAAATAGAAATGCAATTTCCATCTATAAATGGGATTATAACCTATTGGTTTTGATACATGCTGTTATAAAAAAAATGTGTAGGCTTAGGTGGATAAGGGTAGAAAAATAAAATAAACTTTACACTAATCCCAAATCATTACACAAGTAATTTGAATACACAAAATGATCATGTAAGAAGGATAAAATAGGGGAGGGAAGAGTATCAACATGAAAAACACACAAACTACATATATTAATGTGTTCTTCAAATTCTAATATAAACTAATTTGATGCATTGATATAACCAACTACAACTATTATAAAATTATTAGAAAAAACTTTTATACTTTCTTTTATTATGTTGACTATAGTTCTTCTTACGCCTACTTTATACTAGATTTTTATCTATTTGTCTTCTTTCTATTCTTTTTTCTATTCTTCCCTTAGTTTTTGTAAGCTTCCATTGCATTCTACCTTCTCTATCTTCTTCTTCCGTAGGTTGATCTTATTTATCTAACTTACATATTCTGTTCTTATGTTAATCTACTTCCTTCAGGATAAAACACTACATTTTCCAAGAGCTTTATTATATTGATACTCTTTTTCTGCAAGCTACTACTCCATTTATATGACTATTAATACAATGTTAATATCCTCTTTATCTCCTTGATTTCATTAAATTTTTGTCTCATTTATTTGGTATTTTACTAATTTTCCTTCAACCTACCACTTTATTTTCCCTCGAAAAAATAAATAGCTCCCAAAAAATTCAAATTCAAACTACTATAATAAATGTGTTTGTTGAAGGGGAGATTCAAAAATGACATAGGGGTAGGTGAGGAAAAGAATAATTTATTTTGATACCCAATAGTGCTTTTAAGGTAAAGGAAACTTCCACTCATGTTCATATTGGAAGATATATTTAACATCCCCTTGAATGTACAATAATTCCCTTCGAGGTATCTCATATGAGATGCCTTCAAGGGCCATGAAATATATTCATGGGTAACTTAAAGTTATCTCATAGAAGATACCTTAAAGGATAAATACACTCATGTGCATGTTTGAATGGTATCTCCTAAGATATACCTTCAAGATATTATAATGCCCTTAAATTTATCACTTAGTAGTGCCTTCAAGGTGAAGGGAAATTTGTTGGTGCTCAAATGGAAAATACCTAATTCTAATTTCCAAAGTGCATAATGTGAATGCATAAAATATAAAGATTCAAAGTTGATATATCACACCAACAATCAAATATAATATATCAATCATGCATAGTCAAAATTTTCCCAATTGTTAGACTATTATTGCACATCTTCAAGAAGGATTACAATTAGCATGAAAAAAATATTAAAATTAACTACAACTTAAAAAGAATGAGTATATTTAAAATATAAAAATCATACACAAATCTAAGAACCAAGTTACCTAAATAATAGAACATCTCAATTAATCCACATAATTTGAGATGAATATAGATTCGTAAATAATTACAAAATCAAGAAGAACTCTTTTGAACTTCCTATTAGTCTGAACAACAAAAATTTCCAATGTTTGGGACTAAGAGGTTGCATGTATTTATAATATTTTAATGTGAAGGCCTCATCTCTTCAAGATTCACCTAAAATTACAATTCAGTAAATAAAGCCATAGGATCAAGATCATGCAAAAGATACAAGCACAATTTAAGTTTCTAAACGTGGACTCTCCAATAAAAATACAATATTTATGTAGAATATATAGATTAAGAATTATAGTTCCAATATAAATATACATACACATATATAATCTTTTCAAATCATGCTATTAATGTGGTACCACTATCTACAGGTGTTGAAGAACAAATTGAAGTTGACATAAGTGTAACTGTGGGTGAAATAAGCATTTGACCTATAGGAGTTTGCATTATTATAAACCCAAAATACTGAGAATCCTAAGCTATTATACCTAGACTTTTATCTGGTTGAGTTACTAAAAATAAAGATGAAAAATTCTCTTTTTACTTATGTTACTCTAATAATATACCCCCTTCCTCAAATTCTTTGTTTATAGTGTCAAAATTGAGTAAGGAAGGGTTAAGAATTCTTCATGCTTCAAACATCAACCTAACTTTCTCTTCCTCCAAGATCTTAAATCCACCTATTGAGGCTTTGGCTTGAGTTAATCTATTCTTAGAAAAATTGATGAAGTGTAGTACTTCGTCATTAGTTGTGGAGATGGTTTCCTCCACCTCATTAAAATTGTCTTTTCATTCATGAATTTTTTTCCCAAAATTAAGCCTATTGACCAAATGGTAGTTGGAGGAATCACGCAAGTAACCCTTATGTCTTCTTAAATTTCCAAAGCCTCACTCTCATATTGGGTAAAAATTTCCAACAATTCCTTCAAATGATTAAGCCAACTGAGAGAGACATCTTTTCTCACAATGACATAATTCAAGTACCAGGTTGTGGTCATACCAAACATTAAATTCAAATGGTTGAGAGAACTACTCCTTGAACACAAAATCAATATATTGAACATTTTTTACAAATTTTTCATTTTTTTCCACAATTTGGTGATGTTTAACTAATAAGGATGCACATATACTCTAGAAGCCTGAATACTATAAAAAAATATCATATAACTTATTATCTTCACTATGCACATCAACAATAATTTCTTAAGGGGCCTAGGTGATTTTAATTTCTTTCCACCTTCTCAATGCCTCCACAGTACTATGGTTCATTTCTATTAATGATGCCTTTTTGGTATCAATAAAATCATTGAAGTTCTCAACATATTCTGTAGGGTCCCCTGGGTTCTTCTTAAGTTTATTTATAAGAGGAAAAATATTTTCTCCCCACTCAAACTCCATCTCCTCACCTATACCAAATTACATCACCTTCTTCTTCCTCAACCTCTTAATTATCCCACTCTTCTTATCAAACCTAGTAGATACTATGGGTAACTCAGTTAGAACAAGATTTTATCTTTCATCCCTAGCTTCCTAAATCTCTTTCACTCATTGGGGAACTATGAGAACCATTGTTTATTTAATTAGAGTTAGGCATTGAGATGAATGAGCTGGATGAGTCATAGGAGGAGGTGTAATCAATGGATGCACTATGGAAGTATTAATCTAATTAGGAAATAGGAGATTCTAGTGTATAATTATCTCCCCTAGAGATGACTCTCTTCTTGGTAAGACCTCAGATATATACCTAACAAAACTAGTAGTTCTCTCACCTATCATTATTAATGAGAATAATGGTGAGTCCTATGGAGTGGGCACTACTATTTTTGACAATTATATTTGTAAAATGGGTGGGCTTTGAGGATAAAAAATAGTAATAGTTACCTGGTTTTCAAAATGGACCCTCTTCTCTGAGATATTTATTGACTAAGGGAAAATGAATGATGAATCATTAAGAGGGTTAAATATAAAACATTGAGATATAAAAAAAATAGACTTGAAAATGGGATTTCAACATTTATAGATGAATAAATAATAAAAGAGACTACCTCAAGAATCCTTTAGCTTGGTTATTTTGTGAGGACTTGTTTCTCTCCTAGACTCAATGCTTTGTCTTTCTCAAAATCTACCTCTTCATTATTTGGGTGAGTCTCTTCAATAATTCCTTAGTCTAATTATTTTTCTTCCTCATAATCATCTTATTTATCTTCAACATCTGATTATTTAACTAATAATTCTAGTTCTATTTATTCTTCCACAAACAACCCTACCTAAGTTTTTCTTTCATTTTCTTTCTCAGTTTCCTCTAATTTTTCCCTCCATAGAGACTCCTCAATAGTATATAGACCAATAAATGGTCTTTCCTCCAAATAGTTACTCTCAGTAAGAGTAAATAATACTTTGGCTTCCTCTAGTAAGTGATGATGGGAGGAGTCAAAGGTGGAACTGAAGTGACACAACTGAAAGAACACTAGTGAGGGCAGGCATCACAAGATATGGTTGTGAAGGCATGGTAAATTTGTTTATGGAGGTGGGATGAAAGGTGTTTTGAGGTGAAATTTTAGAGGTACCATGAGTAAATTTATCCTCTCTAACAAATGTAAGTGATGAAGGATTAGCTATAATAGATGTGGGAAAATCAAGAATATTTGGAATGCAATAGAAATAATCTTATAAGAAATTGAGAAGACTCACCTACATCAAATTTTCTAAGGGGAGAAATATTCAACACAAAATATTATCTTCCTTTCATCCCTCAAAGAATCTACCAACCTATCTCTTGTAGTTGTTGTGCCCAAAAAACTATGTGTCAGGAGATGTTGTTGATGAAATGACCTACAAACTTAGAATACCCTTTAGAATATCCCTTCTGAGTTGATAATTATATAATATTAGAAAATACAGTCTATTGGTTAATTGTATAAAGGATTTTTTAGAGGAGAAAGAAGTTTATCCTATTGCTAAGGAACATGAGGTTAGGATGGTGGCCACTAGTGATTCAATTCCCTCTTAGATTCTTCCTTAGTATCCTTAGGATTATGCAATAATGAATGAGCCTAAACCAAGGACATAAACTTAGCCTTAATATTATTTCATATGACCAAATCATCAAGTGTATTACTTAATATGGAATCATGGGCATACCCCTCATGCCCATAATAAACATGAACCTTATTATTATCCTAAAGCTATTGAACGTATCCTCTAACCCTTTTCCTTGAATCCCATTATCTGAATGTTACCCATTTCATATTGTAATTGATCCTAATTTTATTGATCTAGTTTAAACATAATTTGACCACATACTACATTTGGCCAGCTGAAGTATGTGGTCTATATAAAACATATGGGACTTTAGACAACCAAATCCAATATGTGGTAAAATTAAATGTCAACTAGGCCAACAAAATCAGGACCAATTACAATGTGGAATTGGTAACATTCAGATAATGGGATTCAAGGAAAAGGGTTATAGGATAAATTCAATAGATTTAGGAGAATAATAAGATGCATGTTTCTTATGAGCATGATGGGTTTGACCATGATTCCATATTGAGTAACTCATTTTATAATTCAGTCATATGGAAGAATATGAAGGATAAATTGATGTCCTTATTCTAGGCTCAAACACTATAGTATAATCCTTAGGATACTGAGGAAGAATTTAAGAGGGCATTCAATCACTAGTGGCCACCATCCTAACCTTGTGTCTCTTAGAAAAAATATCATCCTCCTTCTCCTATAAAATATCTTACAGATAAGAAACCAACTCTATATTTGAAGAAAATATAATCCTCAACTTAGAAGGGATATTCTAAAGGGTATTCTAAGTTTATAGGTCCTTTTCTTGACAACATCTCTTGACACTAAAGTTTTGGGCACAAAAACTAGAAGAGATAGGCTGGTATATTCTTTGAGGGATGAAAGAAAGAGATATTTTATGATGAATCTTTCCCTCCTTAACAAATATGACCTGGTTGAGTCTTTTTAATTTCTTGTAAGATTATTTTTATTACATTCTAAATATTCCTAATTTTCCTACATCTACTATGGTTAACCCTTCATCACATACATCCATTGGTGAGGATAAATTTACTCATGGTACCAATACCGAAGGATAAATTTATTTACAACATGGTGAGGTAGTAATAAGGTAGAAGAATTTTCCCCTTCAATCTGAATGATACTAATATCTAGATAGAATGAATAGTCTACCAACCTATGGAATGTCCTTACAATGTTATCAGATAACTTGTGCATGATATATTTGAGGGTAAATTACATTACAAATTTTTTCAATTTCATACCTCAACCTATGAATGAACATAAACAAATAATCCTCAGTAATTCTATTAGCCACATATTCTTTTAAGGATTACCATAAGTGACCATAGCTTTTGTAAATAGTTCCCATAATAGCATCCAAAAAATAAGACATCATGTAAAATATATGATCTAATGGCCTTTGGTCTAGATAAAACATATGGGACTTTAGTTTGGCACAAATAATTTATCCTAATATAGTACATCGACCAGAGGTCAATAAAATGTCTAATAATAGAACCCACTCAACATAAACATGTGTAACACTCAGAAAGACATAGAGTTTATTTCAATGGAGAGATTTTTATCCTAACCCCAAGCCTAAATTCAATGATGCAATTTTATGTAATTCCCCCTTTGAGATTCAATTTTTGGCCCTTGATAATTCACTCTTTCAATTTCCCCTCTATAATTTTTTGTTCAAGCTAGACATTAGCTGACTTTTGATTGTATGCTATTTTAGGAGAAGATAGCCTAAGATACCTATGGAAATCCCTAATTTAAATGTACATATCCAATTTATTACTTTTCCTAACATATAAGTAATCATTAGCAAAATTCCAATTAAAAAACAAATATCTAAGAAGCTCTCTATATGGCAAGGTTTTGTAGCTACATGATGCAGACCATATGTCTTTATGGGTAGCAAATCATCAATATACTAGTTTTGGGATGGTACAATTCTATCCTAATCTGAGTATGGCATTATTAATTTTGCCTCATCCCATAGTGTATAATAATGGTGGAGTTTGAAATCTAAAGCACTGTTCTCAAACACTGTAGCAAATACTATGTCATTCCAATAAAAGCATATAAATAAGGTACATTTGAATATTTTGAATTTAATGCCATTTTTGAACTAGATGTATGTGTCTATTTGTTTTTTAAATATGGGTTCAATTTTAAAAACACATTTGATGAATTTATAATTCTAAATGTATAAGAGCTTGAATATGTATTTTTCACTTGAGAATAATGACTAAGTGAATTCCCTTTCAACATACATTTTACATATATCATTCATAATATTTAAACATTGAATGTATTCATACACAATTAATCGAGATACAAACTTTTGGTTTAAATTCCCATTTTTTTTAGAAAATACTAGTCATATTTAGTGGTTTGAACTTTTTTCCATCTGTCAAACCTTCATTAAATCTAATTATTTAGTCATGAATTTTGAGACAACTATCAATGATGATTATTTCATACGTAGGGTTAGTTGTTTTACATGATGACATGTGTCAACTCCTAATTAATTCATTCCTTCAAACCTTTCACTATGCTTGAACCTTCCATGGTTTTAAGTTAATAATATCATGCCATGTGTTGAGATATTAGAGGTTTGGAGATAATAAAAGTCTAGGTCATTAGACTCAAAAAAAATGTTTAATATTTCACAACGCCATTTTAATTGAAGGATTCCAAGTGTCATACATTTGAGTATTTGAGAGTACCAAAATATAAGTTTTAAATCATTTTAAATTTAAATTTTCTCAATTAAATAATAAAGTTTATATGTCTCTACAATACCTTGTAGAAAACTTAAAACATTGGCCACATTGTAATACTTTCATGGGTAAATTCAAGGTATCTATTAGGATATACTTTGAATCCAGTAAATTATTCATGTTTGAAATGTATATCCCAGGAGATACCTTAAAGGTATCATTGAAGTTATTACATAGCATTGTTTACCTTTAGTACAAGTGCCAAATTATATCCCTCTACCAAGTGTCATTTCATCGATTCTTTGTCTTTAGTTTACCCAGTATCAAATATTTTAGTAGTGAAAATTTGGGAGTTGGGGTATAACACTATTTACAATCATTCCAAATAAAAGTTATGAAAATTATTCAAAAACATTAAAACATGAAAAAATATTATGTCTAGCAAAATCATCAAATAACTAAATGTGTTTTAGGGACATGCTAAGACAAACTATGAAATAAATCTTTCTAAAGTCCCAAATAAACCAAAGTGCAAAATTAGAGACCTTTTTCTTGAAGAATAGTGGATGAAGGTTAAGTTTCAAATAGTTATAATTCTTGGCAAATGTAGCTTTGGGCCCCATACCCTAAATTATTGAATAATTTATTCTAAAGAAGTCCTTTAAAGGAAAATACTAGATAACTAAATTCCTGTAAGATATGTAGAGTTATGAGTGTCAAATATTGAAATGTAGTGTATGGCTTCATTGAGTAAAATCACCAAAAAAATTATCAAAGGAGTTCCACCTCACATAGACTGTGTGAGTGTGAAATACTTAGAAAATTTGATGCCTTTTAATATATTTGGAGTTAAACTAAAGGTATTTATTAGAAGATATACTTTGAATCCACTATTTCACATTTTTTATAGGTATCTCTTATGAGATAACATAAAGGTACATTTGAAGATATTAAAATATTATACAAGTTATCACCCATTAGTTCCTTTAAATTGAAGGAAAATTCCACTCATGTGCATATCTAAGTTATCTCCTAAGAGATACCTTAAGTGTCTCCTAAAATGTATGACAATATCATTTAAGGTATCTTCTATGATCCCATTTTAATGAAGGGTTGTCGAGTGTCATACTTTAAAGGATTTGGGTGAATAAAAATACGTGGTGAAAAGCTTTATAAATTTATCGAAGAATGTTTGAAACCTCTATAATACCTTCATGGTTAAATTGAAGGTATCTAAAAGTGTCACTTCCTAGTTTGGTTTCATAGTGGATAAATGCTCTCAAAACTAATGATCATTGCTTGTAGCTATTTCACACTTATAATTAAACACAATTATGAAGTTTGGGAAGTGATGATATTGGAAACATAATGGTATCAATTGAAGTTTGATTCTTTTAGAGTAGATCTTGCACATCCTTTATTGTAAGGTTACAAATAAAACTAATAAGGCAACTAAGATAGATCTGGTACACACTTAGAAAACTATACCAATAGAAAGAATTCATACACACTAAGAATAATAAAATAATGTAAACCAATTAATTAATAAGATATACTAACTTTCAATAGTGTTTGCACATCTACAGCTCGCATACATTGATTAAAACAATAAGGATCTATTTGTGTATTTTTCACAATTTAAAATATTGTATTATAATAACCAATAAAATAAAACACAAAATAACATAAGTGGAAGGAGAAAATACCAACAGAATTTCTTGAAATTCAAAATTGACATCTTGTACCCATAGAATCTTTCGACCATTTGGAATCCAAAATTACATTGATTTATAGACTATGGGAGTGGATGATATACACTTTACATGTATGTAAATTTATAGTTATATGTTTCTATTAAAACCTCTATTCTAATTTTAGTCTCAAAATTACATGTTTTTACATGATTTTATCTAATTAAATTTACATCAAAATTTGATAGCCTATGTAATAAAACATGTGAATGTTTATAATACTTTAAGTAACTTTACATGTACATTATAATTGTACATAAACTATGAGTAAACTATGTATGTATACATAGAAAATTTGACTTATTCTTAAGGTTGACCTTGTGTTTACTTGACTAATGTGGTTGTTGGAGGCACAGAAGTTGATGATTTCCTTGAAATAGGAGTTTTTGTCCTAGTATTATTATTTAATTTTAAATCATAATAGTTTTTGTGACCAATTTCATATTGATATATGATTAAATCCATATTAAGGAGTGGAGGCCTATGCACCCTATTCACTTGATCCAAGATCCTTTTATGTTCAGCTTTGGTAGTCTTAAATTTGGATATAAAGGTCTCAAATTTAGTGACCTTATTTATAAAAAAAATTGAACTATTCCTCTATGTCTTCTATGGTCTTCCCTTGTATGTCCTATTTGAAATTATCTAAAACATGTTGCAAGAGATAATCAAAACTAACCCTACTAATGAGTCTTCTTATTGAATCCTTGGCCTTAAAAATCTTCATCTCATCAAAAAATTTCTAGGAGTGGATATCATGCTCTGAATACTCTAACATTACAACCTCAGTGGCCTCAACCCATTCTCTAGCATATTGTATTCTGATGGCCACCAAGTTGAATGCATTAGTATTCTCTAATGATGACATCAGGTTCAAATGTACATATGACTTGCTAGTTGTAAAATGAATAATGAATTTGTGTTTATTTTGATCCATCTTAAAATAATTAATTAAAATTATTATCTATATTATGTTGGCTGATAATTATGACCTCATTACACTGGTTTCCTCAATGGTATGCTACATTTTGGATGCGCATTTTAATTTGTGCTAGAACATAAAAATTTTGTTGTTGTTTCTTTAATTAATCTATTTCTTGTTCAATATCTTTTCATGCCATTTATGTCCCTTAATGTATTTCTACCAGAACATCTTTGTGTTTCAGTATAGGATTTGAAATATTTTATATCTTTTCCCTTAGTTAGAGTGAACATTTCTTCTCATTGTTCTAGAATCAGTACTCTAATAGTGTCATCTTCTAATTCCCTCTTCATCACCCTCTACACACTTTGTATTTATTTCTCAAAAAATATACTTAGTATGCATAATTTAATAATCACAAGATGGCAAAGCTTGATATTATACACTTGGTTAGAATTTGAATATCATCCACACCTAATGAAATTGACCCCCTTTGTTCATGGTTTTACATTAACTTTGCCTAATGTCGCTAACAATTAACTTTTATATCTTAAGTTATAGGTTTCATGGATCTCCTTTTATGGATCATATTGAGATGTTCATGGTCTTATCCTCATTCAAGGTTCTACCAGCCTTTTGTCTATAATATCTCACAATTGGAATTATGTTCTAAAACTCTCTTTCAACAAACCCTAGCTTTGACCCTTGGTTCAAATTCAAAACTAGTTGGAGCAAATTTTGTGGGAATATTTTAAACATGAATTAGATTTAAGCCTAATTTTATGTCAAAGCTTGGTCATGTTTTTTTAGCACAATGGAACCTTATCCTAAAATCTTATCTAGTCCCATTATGTCTTCTCTATTTTATTCCCTTTATTTTAACAAATTTTAAACATTCATGTTTGTAGGGTCCTTTACTTTCCTAGCTTGGCCTTGTTGTGTCATATGGTCCTCTTATCACATACTAAAACTTAAATTCTTAGACCTAAGACCCTGTTGGTATTTATTAACATGAATGAGATCTTAGTCATAAAAATTTAGCCAAAGTTCTTATGTCAGACTAATCCCTAACTTAAAAATATTGTGTCCTTATAGGATCAATGACTCAAACTTCACTATAGAAGATTGATTAGATGGAGTGAAGGATAATCAATAGATATAAATCATTTAAACCATTAGACAGATCCTACATGATCCCCCAAATCATGATCGATGGTCCACATTGACTCATTAAGGATAATAAAATAGAGTGGAATTGACAACACTATTCAACAAAACCTAAGGGCTCGTAGGAGTGACATATGGTGAGTGTGTATTCACTAATATACTTTAGAACATATGAAGCCCATGAGGGTGCCAAGTGACATAACCACGAAACCTGATGTAAGACAACCAATAGTGATAAAGCCCTAGGATCATTATCAATGGTCTACATTGATACATAAACAAAGATCTGATAACACAAAGGAAAAGCTATATTCTCAAAAGACAATGACTAGTCCCTTTAAATAATTTATGATAAATTACATGAAATTTGTTTAATGGGAATCACGTAGGCACCACACGAGCACAAAATGACAAAATAAAAGATTTGGTGGGCACAAAAAGGTAAAGGTATAATTGTAGGGCTCTAAATCAAATTTGAGGCACTAATTTTCCTAGGTTTGAGATATGACTTTCATTAAATCTATAGAAATCCATAGTATCCATCTAAAAGGCACTAAGTTGAACTTTGATCAATCAGAGTTGAGATAAAAAAGATTCCATTTTTATGTGGGATAGAAGAAACTGATCCAATGGGTACTTGAAAACCATTATTGAGCAATTTGAAAGTTTTACATTCATGACTACTTAGAGACAACAATAAAATGAGGAAATATATTTATAATTAATTTTAGATAATGAGGGGAGGGTTTTTAAGGATACTAACTTTGAAGCTGCAACATTAAACACTAGAAAGAAGAATATGTCTAAGATTTTATAGATTATTGACGAAATACAAGCCATAACAAAGGAGGAACAAAAGAATGTTAAAATCCTATAGAGATACAATAACTTAGTCTCTACCCAGATGACCAGTCTCCTCTATGATTCCGCAAAACCTAAGGTATTACACTGTATTGATGTTATTTCACCCAATTTCATTGATTATAAAATTGAGAAATATTGGATAGTACACGAATGTAATTTCTAAAAAGTAGCATATATTTCCCCCCTCACATTTGAGAGCTACTAGAAGCTAGGTAAGCACCATATATATTTGCCTAAAATTAGAGCATGGACTAGTAATAATGACTTTAATGTTATCCTTGCCCCATGGATGCTTAGTGAAACCCAAATAATCTAAAAACCTAATAGGAAGATCCCAATTTCATAATTTAGGGAAGGGATCAGAGTAATGGTGACCCTATTGAATAGGTTACTTGGGGCCCCTTCCACCACACATGTTAATAAGATTTTAGTGCCCTATACATACTTCGTGGTAGATAAGGGACTCACCCTCCTAATTGTTGAGATGATTAACATTTATTTGAAAAAATAATTTATAGCCATTAATAAGAAAACTAACAATCATGTTTTCATGTTATCCTATCTTCTAGAAGTCCTCTTAGCCACCACCAAGGTCATAGACATAAAGAATTGGTCACTTGATGGAAGACATACTATCTCCCATCACTATTCTAAGTTGCACATTTTCAAATACAGACACAACATACAATTTATTTATTATTGTGTATATCTAGATTTGGTAAAAGCTATTATAGGGATCCCCATGGGCAAGGTCAGACCTCTAATTAATAATTATGTAGAGTTAATGGGGGACATCTAGTTGTATTTGGATTATACAGTGATAAGAATGGGAGGGACTCTGGTTCAACCCTTTAAACTACAAATCCATTTACCAACCAAATTGGCAGATCAAGAAATTACATACCAAATCTACAATGGTATAAATGACATATGCAGGAAAAAAAAGAATGGCCTTCTTTACCCTTTTCCTTTGAGTATAAGTAAGACTGTGCTACAAAATTGGGAGTATATTAATGTCATCTCCAAACACAAGGACTCCTTCAGATTATAATTGGATGAGATCAATGAATGAGACCCTCATAATAGGGCCAATAAAAATTTGAAATCAAGAACAATGACTTACCCCTATGAATATAGGTTAGGTGTTTATGATGTGATGTACATTATAACCACCAATTTCCCATAGGTATTTCTTAGGTTAAAAAATCATAACATCAATCTTGAGTCTAGACTGGCTAGAGATGCTAAGCCACCTAGAGATATTTATTAGATGGGACCCCTATCATACCACTTATTGCATGGACCCTATAATAGGATACCTTCATAGAAACCACTATATAAACCCTAAGAATAGATGGCACAAGGACATGGGAAAGGGTAATTAGAAGAGAGACCTCAGGAAGGACAATCATCCTAAACTTAGACTGATAGACCTAAATCCACAATAAAGTATATTGACATGATTTCACTGGCTCTTGATGAGATAGTGGAAGATATAATTAAGGGACTTGTTGAGGCATATGGATTAGAGGAAGAAAAATAAACTAAGGAACTTAAGGCCCAAGCCAAGGAAGCAAAACAAGGAAAAGGGAAGGATATTACAATGGACCTAGTTCCAATTGCACCCCTAAAGAGGAAGGTAGAGTTGGAATTGGTACCAATTGGTAAGAAAATCCCAAAGTTAACCTTCACCCATCCTTTGTGTGAGGTTAACTTATTCAGTGATTTGAATCCAATCCATGGACTAATTATCCCTGAATGGTTCATTTATGGGAAAATATGGAAGATTTAAAGATTATAATAGTCATGGACCTTGACCCAGATAGTTAGCATCAATTTTCTTGATGAGGTCAAGCCATGGATTTTGAATTTAATGAAAAATTAAGGAGGATGACCACCAAAAAAAGGGAAATTGGAATTTAGATAGACATTCCTATGGTCTCAATTAGCATGTATATGGAGATCCTAAAACCTCCAAAAGCTATAGAGTCATCAGTCAATGTGCATTTAAATTTAGAGACAACAGGTCTAGAGAGGGTGACAACAAAGAACACCATGGTTGGGAGTGAGGATTTCACCTTATATAGTCTTTAACCTTTTATGGGATTAACTCTAGTAGGAGGTCAAGGACCTGATGACCACCCAACTAATGAAGAAGATATAGTTAGACTAGTTGATACCCACTCAACCCAACTAAAATCAGGCATCAAAGGCCTATATAAAGAACTAGAGAACTTGAAAAATATAAAAGAGAATCTAGAGACATAGGATGCCTTGTCATTTCTATAATAGATTATAAACATGTTTGAGGCATATATCTATGACATGTTTAATTGATTGAAAGACATGAAGACATAAAAAAATTCCATTAGATCACTAGGATGAAATGGGTAATGGTTTATTATCCTAATGGCAAAATTCAAAGGATAAAATGAAATAGTTGATCAAAATATTGGTTAAAAGCTAGATTCATGGGTTTAGGATCATCAGCTTAGCCCATCTAGACTCAATTATGGGAATAATTATAAACAAAATCAAAGGTATGAGTGCATGGTTAAAATACTTTAAGAGGATCTTGAGAGATGATGAACAACTAATAAGAAGAATTGAGCAGCTTTTTGGCACCATCCTTTACACACACTCCACACTTAGATACCTAGGCATCATTGGAGATGATGTGTATAATCATAGGGTTAATTTGGTTATGAAAGAAGTAAGAAGAAAAAACCAATGAAAGTCTAGAGGTGATAACAATAGGATCATTGGCATGATCCTAATCACAAAGGAAAAAATTACTGAAGCAAGAAGTATCAAAGAAGCAATGGCCTAAAATGGTAGATATTTTGATGACTTAGTGGACTGGGGGGATGAGTATCTCTTATATCTAGCTGTCAACTTATGGTTAGTTGATGAGAAACATCAGAAATCCATGAAGGTTCTTCAAGAATAATGTGTTATTTCTTCACCATAGGGCCCACCCATCTAACTAACAATATTCCACTTTATAAGAAACTTTGTAATATTTAAAAGTGAAATATTCTTTTGTAGAGGCATGTGCTAGTTTGTTATCACATTTTATTATAGGTTAGTCCAATTTACAAAAGGGAATGTATTCTATAATTATGTAAAAGGATAGATGTCCGTACCTTTGTACATTTTGTAATCTCGTGACTGACTAGTGTACTACCTTAGTCTCTTATAAAAGGAAAAATCACTATTTTGTAGGAGACAATTTATAGAGAAAAAATATTTTATATACTCAAATCAATTAATACAAGCAAGTAATAATAAAAAATTATTTAGAATTTGTTCATGTCAATTATTAAATCGCTTCTCTCTCATTTATCTATTTTGATGTCAAAATTTGAATAGTTTTCATTGATTTTTGATATGCATATGTGAATGTAGAGCTATTAACCTGTGCTTATTCTATGTTAATTGAAATATCTTAGATTAATTTCATTTCTCTTTCTTCCCTTATAGATGTGCTAATGTAATTTTCTTGTGAAATAAATCTTTAAATCTGATCTGGTTTCTTATTTGCATTGTTCCATCCTTTCCTTAGACAATTGCCTAGTGCATGATAAGATATGTGCTTAAGATATTTCATTTCATGTATTGGTTTCATTGTATGTCTTGATGAAATCTAAACTTTTTCATAATATTTGGACTCAGAATCAGATCATCTTCTTTCTGCCCTACCCTTCCTTTTGCTTCTTTTTTTGACCAAATCACTTTAGTTTAAACTTAACTATAAATATCCATTTAAATTAATCTTTCATTTATAAATTGATCATTAATTCATTGATAATAACATATATATCTTATATATCACTAAGATGGCCATAGTGGCTCCCAACCACCAATCAATAAAAATATTGTGGAATAGTTCCTTGCTCTACCCCTATTTCACCATAGGTAACTCGATTACCATAACCTACTACTCATGCCTTGAATTACTTGAATTATAAAATGAGAAGTGTTACTTAACACTAAGAGCACCTATGATACATTTAGAGACATGAACAAGAAGAACTTTTTTGGTGCTATAAGGGGGGACTCTTCAAGAATGTATAGGATATTTGCTAAATTTAGTGTATTATGATCCAAGATTGGTGTTATCTTTACACATTTGCATCATTATTTTATCAAAGGTGAAAAGAACAATAATATTTGTGGTTTATGACCTATCTTTGTGCTTCCTTTACACAAAGATAAAAAATAATTAAGAATGGATGTATAATTCTGGCAAAGATAGCTTGAGATCCAAAGATCCAAAGTATTTGAGGTTAGAATAGCTTGTTTTGATAAAATATTGGTAGATATTTTATAAATATGATTCTATTTGGGATTAGAGTTGTAAATATAAACAATTATATGTAGTTGGACACACATTTGAGATAACCTAGTTAAATGTTGACGTTCTTCATTATTATTTACATAAATATCTAAAAAATTTGCTTAATGTGCAAGTCTGATCCATGCTATTTTTAAATATTGATTCAAAACATCATATTTTAAACAAGATCCAAAGACCTCAAGTTATAATTACCAAGAATCATGAAAATATCACATTCATATATAACAAAAACTCTACTAGAATTAGCAATCCATAAGAAAGATAGGTGAGACAAAGGTAGACGTAAACATTCTAAGTCTTTACTAACTTCACCACTTTAATGTATTCTTGCATTCATCCTTCATATAGGTATGTATTTTTTAGGAATATATATTTAAATGTTCAAGGGGTCATTCATGACCTTCCTCATAATCTAGAAAAAATATTTTCCAACTTTTAGTCATAGTGGTATTGTGACAATAGAAGAACATGTTAAATCATTCAAAGTTATATTAAGATTGCTAAATATCATTCATAAAGATGTATCATGCAGGTTTTCATAGGAATATCTATTTAAATGTTCAAGGAGTTGTTCATGACCTTCCTCATAATCTAGAAAAATATTTTCCAACTTTTAGTCATAGTGGTATTGTGACAATAGAAGAACATGTTAAATCATTCAAAGTTATATTAAGATTGCTAAATATCACTCATAAAGATGTATCATGTTTCATATGAATGGGTATTTAACCTACCTAGTCTTTGTAGTGCTACTTGGGATGGATTCAATAACATTTTCATTTACTAGTTTAGAAAAATAATCGTCCCCTATGTCCTGTACCAGCAATTTACCACAATAAAAAGGGATGCCATTGAACCTATAAGAGATTTCAATTCTAGGTTATAAAATATGTGCAACATGACCATTAACCCTTATAAACTTAATCAGGTGTTAGATTTGGAAATATACAAAGATGCTCTTGATCCCATGACTTCAGTATTCATAAAGAGAGTTGTAGGTTATATGAACACACTAACTATAGCTTATGTTGATACTATGATCATTAATGACCAGATGTAACCACAAGGTCATATTCCCTAGTCTTTTCCTAATGTAAATCCACATATTCCTACCTTGAATGTATTTATTAATAATAACCAGAATGTGCCTACTTTTAACCATATCCCAAATATGAACCAATTACCTCTAAGACATGCTACTCCTAACCACACTTTGGGGTTCTTAAATGACCTTGATAATAATGGATTTAACACAAATGATCAAAGGGCCATGGTACCATCTACTAATGCTAGTAATAACCAGATTCATAATATAGAAGCCCTCAAAAATGAGAATGATTCCATTCTAAAAATGGTCCAAAAACTGAGCACTGACTTCCTTCAGTTAAGAAAACATTTTGTTAATATTGTAGAAAATTCATCTAGGAACTTATCTTTTCAAAGATTCAATAGGCCCAATAATAGGTTTAATCATGATAGTTTTCACAATAATAAGAATAGTGAACCATATTATAAAAGTAAGACTATGGATATTATTATTATTATTATTATTATTATTATTATTATTATTATTATTATTATTATTGCTTTGCCTAATTATTATAGGGTGCACTATATTTCTAATAATGGTACTTCAAGATCCAATCTTATTGACTAGGCCTTCATGGTGGAAATGTTTGATTTCCCCTTCCAAGAAGACAATGAAATTGATGATGTTCTTGAATAAATTAATTCCTTTTAGTAATCCTTGAAGAAAACATATCTTATAGGAAAAATATAAGAGAGGTAGCCTTTGACTAATTATGCTCCTTCAAACAACTTTGGTACTCATATGGATACCACTTTAGATAATAATAAAAATACTCTTAAGGGAAGTACTTATAATAACCTAAAACTAATACTTCAAACTCTTCCAATAAGATTGGTTATATTTTTTTAGAGGACATGAAGAAATCAATGCTAATATTACCTATCATGAATTAAAACAAACCACAGAGAAAAGAGATTTGTTACTAGAATCCTTATCTAATAAATATAGAAAGATATCCAAGAGTAATATTTCCAATGTAGCTATTTATAAACATAAAAGAAACTCCTCTACCTTCTTACTTACAATTATAATATTTGGTAACAACTTGCATAACTATTTGTTCAATTCTGGTGCCTCTACAAATATTATGCCCGTAGGTGTTTGTAAACAACTTGGTTTGACCCACATTAAGTCTAATAGGGTTTTCAATTGAATAGATAGGTCTAGGTCCAAGGTGGTTGGAGAATTATTTAATGTCTATAGGAAACTACCTTTTGATCCAAGAGTCCAATAATTTATAGATATCTAAGTCATAGATATACCTGATGCATATGTACTAGTTTTAAGTAGAGAATGGATAAAGGCTTCAAAGGGATATATGTCCTCAAACTATTCACACCTATGGCTACATTGGAATGGATTTTCCAACTAGATTAGAGTTGAAAGGGAGCCAAGAATAAAACACATGATCACATAATATAAAGTTATCAATGAAATGGTTAACATAATTGATTGTAATTTAGAAATTTTCAACCTAGAAACTACCAAGGTATGTGATCCTAAAGCTCTTAATCTTGTTCTTGGGTTATATAAGTTGTATTTTGATGGGGATAGGTGTAGAGATGGATGTAGAGTAGGAATTTTTCTAACTGACCTTGTTGGTAAGAAATATCATGCTTCTTATAGACTCTAATTTCCCTTCACCAATAACCTTATAGAATATGAGGCCATCATCTTAGGTTTGCAATTTACCATAAAAAACAATGTCAAGGAACTACTATTTTATGGTGATTTAGAACTATTATTAAACTAGGTAAGAAGCAAGTATCAATACAAACTATCATACCTCAAGAGGTAGAAATTTAGAATCTAGGATCTAGTAGAATATTTTGATGCTTTCAATATTATTTATATCTATAGGGAAGAAAATAAAGACATTAATGAGCTTGTCTCTACTATATCTAATCTCATGCCTGACCAATATTCACTAAAATTTAGCATTAAGCTGGTACCTTACCCTTATATCCCAAACAATATAAGACATCTGTAGGTCTTTAGTGATAAGCAATAAATCTTGGACTTCATGACTAGTTCAGGATCATTTGAGGCTTAGATCCTTGATGAGGATAATTAGAATTCATTTAGAGAAGGCAATTTTGGTGGGAAATTCATTCAGTTGAATGATAATAAGATTCCCAAGGGGATGTTTTCCTTGTAAATGTTGTTTGATCAAAATAAGCTAGTTGAAGCCTCTAATTTTACAAAAGTAAGTGGACAAGATTATAATTTATTTGATCTTGGACCTAAAGATCAACCCCAACTAGTTAACATTGGAAAATCTTGTAAAAATGATGAAAATAAGAAAGCCAAAGAGTTGCTGACAAAATACAGATATGTGATAGTTTGGTCATATGATGAACTGAATATTTTTTATTCAAAAGTTGTCACCCATACTATACATCTCAAAGACAATTGTAAAAAATTTAGGCAAAATCAAAGACCTATGAATCATATCTTAGAATTCATGATCTTCAAAGAAGTCAAGATATTGTTAGATGCTAGAATTATTTTTCCCATTAGGCACTCTACATGGGTCATCAATTTGGTGCTAGTTAGGAAAAATAATGGTGAAATTAGACTGTGTATTGACTTAAAAAATATGAATAGAGCATCTAAAAAGGATAATTATCCCTTTCCCTCTCTTGATAAGGAAATACAAACTATCTCAAGTTCAACCATGATGTCCTTTCTTGATGGGTTTTTAGGATAAAACCAAGTGTTAGTAAACAAGGAAGACATAATAAACAAAAGATTCACAACTAAGTGGGGCACCTTTGCATACAAAAGAATGCATTTTGGGCCTATAAATATAGGATCCACTTTTTAAAAGGCCATCGATCATGCCTTCCAAGGCCTAATTGGGAAGTGCATTATAATTTAGATGGATGATATAAGCATTTTTTATAAGAATAGGGAGGACCATTTCATTCAATTATAATAGGTATTTGAAAGGAACATAATGTATGGTATTTACCTTAACCCTAAGAATAACATTTTTTGTGTCACTAAAGGTAAAATTTTAGGCCATTCTATCACTACAAATGGAATTTCCATAGATCTTGAAAGACTGGAAGCTCTATCAAAGATAGAGCCTTGCAATAGTAAAAAAGAATTGAAATCATTTTTTGGTAAAATAATCTTTATGAGAAAGTTCATTTTTGGCTTGGTAGAGATCATCAAACCATTAAATTATATGCTAAATAGTGATGCTAAAGTCTCATGGAATGAGGAATCCAATAATGCCTTTGAGGACATCAAAACCGCAATCAGTCAAGCTCTAGTATTGATAAGTCCTAACTTTTCAAAGGATTTTTATCTCTACTCTTTTTCCTTTAATGACACTATTGTTAATATTTTAACTTAGAAAATAGAAGGATATGATCATCCAATTTATTTTATGAGAACTAATTTGAAAAATGCTCAGTTAAATTACCCTTTGATTAATAAACAATCATATCCATTAGTTAAATTAGTTAAGAAATTTAGGCACTACATTCTTAATAACAAAGTGCATGCCATTTTCCAAGATCCAGCCACTAAGTTAATGCCGAGCCTATGTGAGCTTTTATAATGAATGGGTATGTAGATGTCTAAGTTAATGTCGAGTCAAAAAATCTTCTAGGATAATCAATGGTATGACTCAATTTTTAATTTACTAATCAATGGAATTTATCATATAGGACTGACTAGGGAATAAAAGAGATATCTAAGGCTCAAGGTAATTCATTACCTCATAAAAAATGTAGTCTTGTACCAAAAGAATGTTGAAGGTGTATACCTGACATGTGTTTCTAAAGAAGAGGATATGGAGGTAATGATCACTTTCCATGAGAAGTTGGGAAGTGGATATCCATCTTCAAAACCAAGAACTCACAAGACCCTTAGGACTAGCTATTATTGGCCTACCATTTTTAAAGTTTATCATAAGAATGTGAGAGAATGTCATTCATTCTAGATCTTTAGGAAAAAATATCCTAAGGTATAAATGCCTTTATAACCAATCATGATTGATAAACCTTTTGCCTAGTAGGGAATAGACATTGTAGGGGTAATCAACCCTAAATCATCAAAAGGTCACAAGTATGTTTAGACAACTACCAACTATTGAACTAGGTGGACTAAGGTAGTAGTCACTACAAATTATAGGACATAAGAAGTGATCAAGTTTTTAGAAGAAAACATATGAACTAGATTTGGAACCCTAGTCTCTTTGGTATGTGATAATGGTTTAGAATTCATATCCATAGAGATGATAAAATGGGCATAAGACAATAGCACTATTCTAAAGTTTTCATTTAGCCATTATTATTAAGGTAATGGAGTATCTGAATCAATGAACAAGAACTTGATGAAAGCCATTAAGAAGACTACTATAGAAAAACATAGAACACAACATAAGATTCTAAAGTTTCCCCTTTGGATAGATAGAACAAAATTTAAGTAGGCTCTTAAAGAATTTCATTTATTGTTACCGTATGGATTGGAACCAATATTACTCATGTCACTCACATAGATAACTTACAATTTTATGCAAGATTATATGGAGGAAGACCAAGAATTTATAAACTCAAGGCTGTTGGACATTATTTAGATGGAAGATGCACAAGAAAAAGATTTTGATAACTTTAGCAGACAACAAACTAAGGTGAAGAGGTGGTTTGACAAGAGATCAAAGATCATGTTTTCCAAATAAGGAGACTTCATTCTTCTATGCAACAAAGCATATGAGCCCAAAACCAAACACGACAAGTTCACGGCTCTCTGGATTGACCTGCACTAAATTATTGATACACATGGAGATAACACCCTTGGACTCAAAGACCTACAAGGATCAAATTTCACACTACATAAAAATGTAATTATCTCAAGCATTACTTATTTGTTTATCCTTTTGGGGTCTTCATTGAGTAAATACTTAAGATGATTAGAGTTACTGTAGGTAGTCTAGTTAGTTTCCTTCAACTTTTTCCTTCCTATCCATTGTTTGTACATATATGTATATATTATTTTTCTTCCCTTTTACTTCTTTCTTTAATACTTTCCATTGTGTGTTTCCATTTGGTACTTTTTTCTTTGATTCCAGTAAGTCCTTTTGGACAACCCTCATCTAAAGGTTCCTTAGTTTGATTGAAACTCTAGAAGTTTAGAAATGTTGGTATGAACCTTGTACATATGTTGACCATGGATTTGAGATATGAGATTAATGTTATGATTTAAAGAAACTAGTAAGGACCCATGAATAGGTTAACCATTCCATAAGACCTTAAACATTGTCTTCACCTGAACCTAGTTTTAATAAGAATTGTACATATAGGGTGAAAGTTTAATATATTAATGTATAGGCATGCTTGCACTTAACAAACATCCTTGCCTAGCATAAAGGTTTTAACCATAGGTGATTATATGAAAATAAGACACCTGAAAAAATACTTAAACATAGCTAGCCTAATTCCCCAACTTTGTTAAAAGTTGAAAAGGCCTAAAAAATACAAAAAATAAGAACTTATTTCAAAATAGAAAGTTTTTTGGCAAAGGTGATTTAGGTAATATCAACTACTGATTTAGATTCTTGGTTGGTAGTGGAGCAAGGCCATGAGTGGATCTAAATTAACCTCTTTCAAGGCTATAGATGCCTAACTAGAAGTAGAGTAATGCCTAAGCCTTTCATTAACTAGAAGCATGGTTCTTAATGAACATCTAAACATGCTAAAAGTTAATGTTAATGACTAAAGTCATGAAACCTAGAAGTTGTCACCTAAATCCCATAAAGAATAGTAAGTGGAATCAGAGCATAAACATATCATTGCTATGTATTGATTTTAGATCCTAATTATACATGTACAAGGCTTGTTTTAACCATGAACTGATCTTGATAATGGCATTAGTCAAGTGGAATGAATGACCTAGTTATTTGTCTAAACCAGAGTCTCTAAGTTACAACATATTGATATGTTTTCCTTAGAAGTTACCATTTATTGAGGTAAACATACCCCCATTTATAAAAAATAGTGATCCTTATAGTTACTTTCAACCTTACTGCTGAAGTATTGATATTCTACACTTGGTTAGAATTTGAAGATCATCCACACGTGATGAAATTAACCCCCTTTATTCGTGTCTTTGATTTAACCTTGCCTAATGGTTATAACAATTGAATTTTATATATTAATTTTTAGGTTACATGGAGCTTATTTTATAGATCATGCTGAGATGTTCATGATCTTATCCTCATTCTAGGTATTGCAAACATTTTGTCTATAATATCTCATAGTTGGAATCATGTTCTAAAAACCTATTTTGGAAAACCCTAGCTTGGACCCTTAGTTCAAATTCAAAATTGGTAGGATTAAATTTGGTTGGAATATTGTAAACATACTTTAGACTTAAACCTAATTTTGTGTTAAGGCTTGGTCATGTTTTTTTACCATGACTGAACCTTGACCTGAAATCATGTCTGGTCCCTTTATGTCTTCCCCATTTTGTTCTATTTATTTTAACAATGTCTAAATGTTTATGTTTTCAAGGTCCATTATTTTATTGGCTTGGCCCTATTGTACCACATGGTCCTTTTATCACATACTTAACCTTAAACTCTTATCCCTACGACCCCATTCTTATTTATTAACACTAACGAGATCTTTGTCTTAAAACTTGAGCCTATATTATTATGTCGACACGAGCCCTAACTTAATCATCTTGCCTCTTTCTAGGATTAACAGAGCTTACTTTATCATGAAAGATTGATTAGATAAAGTGAAGCAAAATTGATAGATCCAAAGCCTTTAAACCATCACACCAATCTCATGTGAGCCCGCAAATAGTGATCAATGGTCTGTGTTTACTTGCAAAGGATGATCAGATGGAGTGTAATTGATAAAGATGATTCATCAAAACCCAAGGGCCCATCAAAGTGAAATATCATGAGCATTCATTCACTAACATACCATAGAGCCTAGGAGGCCCAAGAAGGTGCTAAGTGTCACAACCACAAGACTTGACTTAAGAAAACTAATAGCGATCAATCCTTGTGATCATGATCAATAGTCCAAGTTGATTCATAAACAAAGATTCAATAGAACGAAGAAAAATATGGATTTTAAAAAGACAATGGCTAGTACTGTTAAAGCATTTATTAAAAATGCCATGAATGTTGATGAATGGGTGCCACATAGGCACCACATAAGCAAAAAATTACAAAATCAAAGATTTGGAGGGCACAAAAGTGCAAAGGCATAAAGGCAAGGGTCTAAATCAAATATGAAGAATGAATTTGCCTAGGTCTGAGCTACCACCACCATTAAAGATATAGAAAGCCATAGTCTTGATATAAAATCCCCTATGTTTAACTCTAATAAATCACTATCAAGCTAAAAAAGAGTACAATTATTATCTGAGCGAGAATAAATTGATCCAAATGCAACTTTAAAACCATTAGTGAACAATTTTCAAGTTTCATAGCCATGATTACCTGAATATAATAACAAAGGGATGAGATAGAGTTATACTTGACTATAGAAAATGAGTGAAGTGTCTTTAAGGACACTAGATTTGATGATATGACATTAAACACTAGACGTAGGAATTGGTCTAAGACTTTTTGGAGTATTGAGGAAATGTAAAACATCACAAGGGAGGAACATAAGAATTCTAAAATCCTATAGAGATACAATGACCTAGTCTCCATTTAGATGACCAGTCTCCACTATGCTACTATAAAACCTGAGGTATTATACTACATTGATGTTATTACCCCCATTTTCATTGATTATAAAATTGAGCAAGTTTTGATAGTCCATGAATTTACTTTTAGAAAATAATCATATATTTACACCCTCCTATTTGAGAGCTACTACAAGATAGGCAAGCCTTAGATAAATTTTCCTACAGTTAGAGCATAGACTATTAAGAATGACTTGAACACTATCCTTTCCCCATGAGTTCTTCCTAGAAGCTATGAAATCCATGACCCTAATAGGAAGATCCTAATTTCCTAATTTAGGGAGGGGATCAAAGTAATACATACCCTACTAAATAAGTTATCTAGGTACCCTTATACCACACATGTTAATAAGATCTGGGTCCCCTATGTATACTTCATGGTAGAGAATGGACTCACCCCCAAATTAGTGAGATGATTAACATTTACTTGACACAAAAGTTCACATATATTAAAAATAAAAGTATCAATCAATTTTTCATGATGTCATACTTATAGATTCCCTCTTAGCCACCACCAAGATCCTATACCTAAAGAATTGGTCACCTAATGGAATACATACTATCTCCCATCACTATTCAAGTTTCAAATTTTAAAATACAGACACAACATATAATTAATTAATGTTTATGTATATCCATCTTTGGTAGAATATATTATAGGGATCCCCATGGGCAGGTTCAACCCTTTGACCAAGAAGTATATGTATTTAATGGGGGACATCTAGTTGTATCTATATTGTATAGTGATAAGAATATAAGTAACTCTGGTTCAACCCTTAAAACTACCAGTCTATATACCAACCAAATTTGTAGAATAAGAAATTTCATAACAACTCTATAATGGTATAGATGACATATGTAAGCAAAAAAGGAAGGGCCATCTTCACCATTTTCTTTTAACCATCAACATGACTATGATATATAATTGGGAGCATGTGAATGTCATATCCAAATACAGGGACTCCTTTAGCTTAAAATTAGTAGAGCTAAGGCAATGGGACCATCATAATTGGGTCACTTAACATCTAAAATTAAGAACAATAAATTATGCCTATGAACATAGGCTAGGAGTTTATGACATGATGTACACCAGAGCTATTGATTTCATAGAGGTATTGGCCAAGTTAAAGAAGCATAACATCAAATTTGAGGCCAAGATGGATAGATATGACAAGCCACCTAGACATATTTCATAAATGGGACCTCTACAATCCCACTTATTTTATGGACCCTCTTTTAGGCCCCCTTCAGAATAACCACTGTAAAAACCCTAAGAAAAAATTGCACAAGGACTTAGGAAAGGAAAATTAGAAGAGAGACCTATGGAAGGACCATCATCCTTATATCAACTTGATAGACTATAATCCCCAATAGAGCATATTGACATGATTGCACTGGATCCTGATGAGACAGTGGAAGATACACTTAAGGTACTTACTGAGGCATATAGATCATAGGAAGAATTAAAAAATGAGGAAATTCAAGCCTAAGATAAGGATGTAGGACAAGAAAAATGGAAAGAGATTTCAATGGACCTAGTTCAAATTTCAACCCTAAAGTTTACCTTCATCGTTCCCATTTGGGAAGAAGAAGCCAAAGTTTAACTTCATCGATCCCTTGAGTGAGGTTAACCTATTCAAGGATGGGAATCCCATCTATGGGCTAGTCATCCCTAAATGGTTTATTTATGGGATACTTCAAAAGATTACAACATTACAATAGTAATGGGCCTTTACCTAGATATTTAACATCACTGTCCTTGATAAATTCAAGCCATGGATTATGGCTCTACTAAAAGAATAAGAATAAAGGAGGATGATCACTAAAGTAGGGTCAGTTTGCATTTAGAAGGACACTCTTAGAGCCTATGGTAGTGTTGGTTGAATATTTTGTCGATCAGCGTACTGATAAACAAAATAGGTCTAATCAGCTAAAGTAAGAAGATTAGTCATACAAATGTGTAGGTTTACCACATCAGAAGGAGACTGATCTCTCCTCTCATCAAGGGGAGGTTCCCTATATATATAGAAAATAATACTCAAGGGTAGGACAAACCATCCATCTCTCTTTTTTTAGAGATGATGTGTGTGGATCAAAGGAGAAACTCAAGGAAAATGATAGAAAGCACTTCTCTTCTTTCAGAAGTACTATTCAACAAGCCACAAGAATACTCCAGGTAGTAACAGAAAAATGTAGCAAAAGATGTAGTAACTAGCAAATCAAGATATAGCACAAAGTCTCCACTTGAATTGCTCAAGAGTAAGATATGAAGGAAAATGAGGGCAAAAAGTCATCCCAAGGTCCTTTACATAGAAATGAAATGAAAACACACTAAAGGCAATTATGGGGGCATAAATTCTCTCCATAGTTAACTCTTCAAGACACCTTCCTGATTGCTATCACTAATTTTTCTTATTGAATTTAAGGAAAAGAAAATATATCAAGGAAAAGGACATAAGAATAGTTTCCTTAACAACAAAGATATCACAGCACAAAATCTAAAAATCACTTGCTTTATTATTCCAATAACAAAATATGATCAACAAACTGAGCTCAAAGTCTCAAAAAATGCCTTTCAATTTTGGTAGAGTTTCATTCTGATTGTCAAAAAGAGATATATTTACAATAGAAGAGAGTCCCTTATATAGACTCTTCAAGAAGGACTCAGGAATAGTAACACATCATATTGCATTGGAATCTATTAAGAAGATAGGCTAAAACTTAGGGGCATTTACCCATTTGATTTTATCAATGCAGAGAAAGAAGTCACGCTTTTGAAAGTTTGAAACCTTCAATGTCCACTTGGTGATCTGATCTTACCTTCATCATTCCTCCTTTCCTGGTTAATTGAATTGGGTCTCGGATTCAATTTGTTGTTCTATTCCTTCCTTGCTTTCTACTAGTCTTGACCTTAAAGCCTGTGAATGCATTTGGATCTGTAGGTTTAAAGGATCATTGACTATTTTATGATTTTTAAAATTGACGTTCACGCGCCCGTCACTATGTTTTTAATGGCTAGTTTGCTGTCTTCAATTTGACATCTTCAGGCATGTCACCCGTTGGTCCTTCTTCAACTTTTTTATTTGGCACTTGTCTTGAAAGAAACTTCCCTTTTGGACCTTAAGAAATGACCCACTTTGGGTCAGGAAGATCCCCCCACAAGGGTATCTACCCTTTGGGCGATCTTCAGATGGCCTTTGGGCTTCTTTAGAGTCTCTCACAACTTTTTCTTTAGTGGACTATTCATCAGGCTTTCCTGTGGACAATTCTCATAGGTATTTTCCCCAGGCTTTCTCCATGGGCAAATTCTCACAGATAAAAAGTCCTGGGACAAATTCTCGCAGACAAAAAGTCTACAGAAATTTATTGTGGACAAAATTCCATGGAATGTTCAATCACTTTACCTTTGTTTCTTTGTAAATTTCTTCAGGCTTTCTACCTGCAGCCACTTTCCCAAATTCCTTCAGACTTTTTGTCCAAAGGAATTCCTTCAGACAAAAAGTCCAAAGGAATTTATGCCTTTATCTGCCTTAGTCTTTTTTGAATTTTGAAAGAATTACCTTTGTGGCCTCCTTCAAAAATGACCCTTTCGAAGGGTGTTTTTGTCAACCAAGTGCCCTCCGTAAGGGCACTTGTCCTTCGAGAGGCTCTTTGAACTTTTACATTGGATCACTCCTTAGAACCAAGGCATTGAACCGCTTGGTTGAAACAAATGTTGAACCAAGCCGATGAACCAAGCTTTGAACCAAAATGGTTCAAGCTAATGGTTCAATTGAATCAACCAAGTCGATGAACCACTCCAATGAACCACAAGATGTTGAACCTCTTCATTGAACCAAGGCTTTGAACCTCTTCGTTGAACCAAGGCTTTGAACTAAAATGGTTCAAGCCAATGGTTCATTTGATTGAACTAAAGTGATGAACTAACTATTGAACCAAAATACGTTGAACCAACTATTGAACCAAGTTTTGGTTCAATAGTTCAAAAAAATCCTTGAACTGACTGATGAACCATTTGATTGAACCAAAGGATGAACCAAAACATGGAAACAAAGTAGACAAATTGATTAAACCAAAAGCATTGAACTGATTGAACATTGAACTCGTTAAATAGATTGAACCTTGAACTCATTGAACCTTTGAACCAAAGTGGTTCAACGGTTCAATGGTTCAAGCATCTTTTGCTTGAATGCTTGCCGATAGACATTTTTGATTGAACCAAGGCACTGAACCAATCTTGAAAATGACCAAGTGTTAGAAACTGATTCTTTTGGTTGAACCTGCTTGCATAAGCCTTTGAACCTATAGAAATGAACCTGCCTATAGAGTCTATAGAAATCAAGTCTATAGAAATCAACCTGTAAAGCCCATTGAGCTTGGCCTGTAGAGTCCATATATTTTCTCTTCATGCTGAGTCCGTAGATTTTCTCTTCCTATAGAGTCCATAGATTTAAGCCTGTAGAGTCTATAGATTTAGTCTTGCAGAGTCCTTAGATTTAAGTCTGCAGAGACCATAGATTTTTGTGAAGCTTGAAAAATGAGGAATTTGAATGCCTAGGACAAATTTTGAAAAGTGAAGAGACAATTTTGGTCTATATGACCAAAATAGTTAAAATGTTGTCCCAAAAATGAGTGATATTTTTAGGGGACAATAGGTAACATGTAAATGGAGATCACAAAACCTACAAAATTTATAGATTCATCAGTCATCATGTAGTTTAATGTATAGACAATAGGTCTGGAAAGGGTGACAATAAAGAAGACCATGGTTGGGATTGAGGAGTTCACCCTCTATAAGGTTGATCCTTTTATGGGCTTAACTCTAGTAGGAGGTCCAGGACCTGATGAGAATCTAATTCATGAAGAGGACATCATTGGACTACTTGATGTTGACTCAACAAAACTAAAATTAGGCATCGAAGGCCTATATCAAAAAATATAGAACCTGAAGAAGGAAAAAGAGAATATAGAGACATAGGTTGTCTTGTTAGTTCCAGAAGAGATGTTAAATATGATTGAGGTATATTTTCATGAAATTTTAAATTCCTTGAAAGACAAGAAGACATGATGGATTCCATTAGCTCACCAAGATGAAGTGGAAAAGGGTTTATTATCTCAGTGGAAAAATAAATGGACAAAATGAAAGAGTTGATCAACATATTGGTTAAAGGTTAGAATCCAGGTTTTAGTACCATTATATTGGCCCATATAAACTTAATTATGGGAATAATTATAGATAAAATCCAAGGTCTGAGTGCATGGTTAAAATACATAAAAATTCTCTTGAGGGATGATGAAGAGATGATAAGATGAATTGAGTAGCTTCTTAGCACCATGCTTGCCACACCCTCTATACTTAGCTCCTTGGGCATCATTGGAGGTGGTGAGTATAATCAGAAGGTCACTTTGGTTATGAAAGAAGTTATAATAAAATTTTAGGGCCAATTTGGAGGTGATAATAATAGGATCATGGGTATGATCCTAACTGCAAAGGAGAAAATCATTGAAGCAAGAAGTATTAAAGAAGCAATGGTAAGAAATGATAGATATTTTGATGACTTGGTGGACCAAGGGGATAAGTATATCTTAAATAAAAATATAAAATTAAGGGTAGTTGATAAGAAACATCATAAAGCCATGAAGGTTATTCATGAACAATGGCACAGTTTTTCACCATAGGGCCCACCCAACTAACTAACAATATTCCACATTGTAAAGAACTTTGTAACATTTAAAATTGGAATATTATTTTTAGTGCTAGTTTGTTAACACATTTGCCTATAGGTCAGTCCACTTTTGAAAAGGGAATATATTCTATAATTATTTAAAAGGTCAACTATCCTTACCTTTGTATATTTTTTAATCTCGTGACTGACCGGTGTACTACCTTAGTCTCCTATACAAGGTAGTATCACCATTTTATAGGATAGAGTTTTCAGAACAAAAGTATTTTATATACTTAGATAAATTGGAGTTACAATTAGACTTAACTATGTAAAAATAACATGTAATTGGGGAGTGATGACTGATCCCTTCACCTTATTTTTAGTTTCTCCCTTGTTTTTTTAAAAGTAGAGACTAGTGGAAGTGACTATAATAGGAATAGTATGAGACTATGTGGGAAAAAAAATTGGAGGAATATAAATTAAGTAATTAGGGGATGTAAATGTATAGGAGGGGTCAACCTCCACCTTGAGAACTAAGAGAGGAGGTGGACTAGGAGGGGTGAATGAAAAGGAAAAATATTACTAATTACGAGAATAAAAACATGGGAAATAAAATGAGTGATAGAAATTGGAGAGGGTGTTGGCTTAACTAATGTCTATTTTTGCAATGGTGCTTATTACTTTAATTTTAGAGGATCAATATTTTTGTTCTTTGTAACTTTTCCTCCTCATTATAAATATCCTCTCAAATATCCTCTTTTTTGGCTATCTCCATCGAAGTCCTCTCCATGGTTGGGATCTAAGGAATAGATTGAGGCTTCAGATTCCTTTTATAACAAAGGATGGTTTTAAAAGGGATATAAGGAGTTAATTTTATGGTTGAGGTAACCAAAAAAGGAATATCTAGTGGTAATGTAACATCACCTTGTTCAGGGACCTCAGATTTATTTGAATCTAGGCAGATGGGCTCATCTTACTTTCCTCCCAATGAAATATCTAGCACCCCTCATTCCTCCTTCAATTCTTTAAGTTTTATAGGGGGTGTTTGAGAATATTTTATGTGTTCTCATCTTAGATGAGCAGGTCTAATATTCCAAAAATTAGATGTCTCCCATCCTTCATCTAGTAGGAGTTTGGTTCATGCCTCCTATATGAAAAGGTGAGGCTCCCCTTGAATTAGCTTTTAAAGATCCTCCTTCATCTAAACTAATGATGCCCTTTCCAATACTTGAAAATCATTTTGATCATTGAGGAAAATGAAGTCATGATAATAGGCATCATGTTCATATTCAATGCTTATCCCCTTAACATGGCTTATTACTTGTTTGTCAGGATCTTGATCCCTATGTAATTATAAAGCCAAGGAAAAATATTATTTGTATCTTACAGACTCATATAAGTGTTTCTTATTGATGTAGAACACTATTATAATCATTAAGTGTGAACCATTAAGGTAGGTTTTCTTATTCTTATGGATATCCTCATTTATGCTCTACCATAGTTGGTAGGATATTTCCTTCTCCACTAGTTTATCTAGGACATGGCTGGGGATTTACAAGGGTGTAACCTTATGAACAATCAACATGATGACTTTGTAGTAAAGGAATAGTTAATAGTCTCCAATGATTAGTAGTGTATCCATAATATTATTTGATATTGTGGGTGAAGAGGACTCATGGATGGTCATCCACGCCTATGGTTAAATATACTCAATAATGTACCCAGTATTGTGAGTGTATGAATATATATGCATTAAAGAATAAAAGTCACATGTCATGTTCTTTATATAGTCTAGAGGAGGCTCAATAGTAAGATATTGATGATGTAGATCATCTATCAAACTGTGTCAAACAAGTAATACATCATGTAAAAGTGGCTTGTTAGAGGACTCTCATCTTTATTAATAATTTTTTCTTATAACCTTGCTCTAATCACTTCTCCTATAGCAAAAGTTAATTTTTACATCCTCAACAAATCCTTCAGTATAACCCATTATAGTTAGAGGAATTTGATGGTAGGGTATCAAAATAAATCTCTCAATAGGGCCTTTCCATTCTAATTTTTTTTATTAGGGTGGTATGATTATATTTCAAGTTGATTTTATCTCTAGGGAGAATACAACTGGTAAGCACCTTCTTGATATACTTCTCTTTCTTCCATGCCACTACTCTATATATATCATAGGTGGCATCTAGGATGGGAAGAGAGAGGTACCTTTGAAATGCATTCCCATAGATGATTATTATGACTATCTTGTGATTAATGTGATGAAGATATACTCCTCTTCACATATTTCATGTGAAAAACAAGTTTTTTAAGAGGTCGATACAAGGCCTTACTTCTATAAATTTAGTTATGAAGTGTAGCCCTTATATATTGAGAGGAAATAGTTCTATGTCCAATTGGTGCTTGGTTGGAGTTATATTATTTTCATGTGTGTAAACATCAACTTGGTGTATGGCATCCCTTAGTTTCTAGTAATTTTTATAGTTTTCATTGAATATAATAGGTTGAAAGAATGTGTCATTGTATTCTATAGAATCGTTGATGGAAAATCTTGAAGGATATAGAGTTTCCTATAATTCCATAGATGAGGATGCCATTATTATGAAATTAAGTTCATACTGGTTTGTAATTAACTCACTCACCTCTCTTAAGTATGTTTGAAAGTCAAATACATTGGTGGATAGGGCTCTATTGTAGGAGAGTAAGTGAAATTGTATGTTAGTTCTAGATTGAATGGGCACATCATCATTTGAATTAATATTTTATAGCTTCAAAATTGATTTCTAGTTCATGTCAAACTAATTTCCAATGCCTATAACTTAATATTATATTTAATATGAACTTTTCCACCTCATTTGGTAGGTATACCATCTAGGCACTATTGACATTTAGTAGGAGTGCCACATCATTTCCCTCGACCAAGTGTCATGTCATCACTTCTTCAAACCAAGTCTATAAACTAACAATTATTTTCATGGTTAAGAGTCAGGAGTTAGGGCAAACACTATTTATGAGCATCCAAAATAAAAGTTATGAATATTTTTTTTGAACACCAAAACATAGAGTTTTGGGTCTTGCACCATAAATTATTTAATTTTCTATTATGAACAAATCCTTTGAAAGAAATTCCAAAGAAATAAATTCTTTTCGGATATGTGGAGTGAAAGTTTTTGAAAATTAATATGCATTGGAGGGATTCATCAAGTAAAATTATCAAACAAAATCACTAAGGGAATGCCACCTAATAGGTCTCGATAGCATGGGAGTGTGGAATAATTAAAGATTATGCTTCCTTGTAATTATTTCATGGGTAACTTGATGGTATATTTTAGGAGATATATATTGAATCCAATATTTCAAGGTTTTAAAAGGTATCTCTTAGGATATATATTGAAGGTACACTTGAAGGTATTACAAGGTCCTTTAAAGTATCACCCACTAGTGCCTTCAAAGTGAAGGAAAATTCCACTCTTGTGCATGTTGAAGGTATCTCCTTAGAGATACCTTCAACATCCCCTAGAAAGTATGACAATATCATTTGAGGTATATTCTAATGAAGGGATGCCAAGTGTCAAACTCTTGGGGATCTAAGAGAATAAACATATGTGGTGTAAAGCCTTTTATCTTTATTGAAGAATGTTTTAAACACTTGTAATACCTTCATGGATAACTTGAAGGTATCTCCCATGACATATATTTAAGTTACCCTTGAATTTATTATAAGGGAATTCAAATAGTGCCTTCAAGGTTATGGAAAATTCCATTAGTGTGTATGTTGAGGGTAACTACTGGGAGATACATTCAACACCAAGTTTATTATATGACGATTGATAAAAACCTTTGAGGTATCTCCTATTATATTCCTTCAAAGGCATTGAAATACCAGTATAATACCTTCATGTGTATCTTTAAGGTATCTCCTAGTAGATACATTGAATGAAAAATTCACTTTTGTGCATATTTGAAAGGTATCTCCTAGGATAAACCTTGAAGGTACTTGTTCATGGGTATTTTGACACAATAATTAACTATCGACTAGGTCTAATAGTTTTAGTCCATTAAAACCCTCTCTTGAAAGAAATATTTTCCACCTACTCCTAAAAATAATTGGTGAGGGAACTTACCCAATGTTTCCATAATTCGTAGCATGTGCAACAATTTGGTATTGAATGATATCCATCATACTTCAACATATGTAAATCATATTTTCAATCATTATGATTGTTGATGCCACATCCCACATGCATAGGTTGGATTATATTTTTGAAATAACGATGAAGCCTCAGATTATAGATCATCCATATTTTTCTAATATTTTAACACCTAACTTAAGACACCTAGGGTTGAATATTTGAAACATACATCCCCCTCTTATTTATCCTTTTAATAAATGTTTTTAGATTCCTTTACCTATATGTTTATATTACCTTATGTTTTTATTTACTTATAATCCTTTACACACACAATAATTATATTTAAAATTCCGTCCACATTCCTCCAGTTAGTCCTACTTTAGATATGATATTCATTCATAGACCATGTCATAAATTCAATGGGAAGTTGAAGGTATATCCTAGGAGATACATTAAACATGCTTATCAATGAAAGGGATAGCTCAATAGGTACTATTTTTAAGAAGTGTATCTAGCTCACTGAATCATAACCCTCAATAATTATGGTGTCATACTTTTAGGATATGTTTAATAAGCGTCTCATATGTTATAAATTCATATTCATCTATTACAATCCCATTTGAAAGAGTTTTACATTTCTTTAAAATTAATTTATTTTTGGTTTGATCATAGATTTTTATTTTATGTCCAAGTTAGTTTATATATTATGAATATTTAATATGTATTTTATATCTTAGATTAGAATTCATAGTTTTTTATCTAAAACAAATAAATTATTAATCACAAATATTTTTGTAAGTGATACAATATACAACTTATATTTTATGAAAGATCAATAATTAAATAATATAGATGGCTTTGTAGAATGCCCTCAAGTGATAAAGAAATTCCATCAATTAAAAATTTGAATACCTTAGTCAAATAAAATTTTGATATAGTACCATTTAAAATACCAAAACTAAAATTAAATCCATATCTCCATCATCCATTTCATGGGGTGATAAAATTTATCTTGTTGATTGGTATGTTGAGTTGTCTAGTCAAACAAATATGCATGCAAATAGTTATTTGTTTAGTACTATATATGGAAAAAGAATATTTTCAGATTGGAATAATCCTTATAAATAATAAGCATGAAATTCAAGATGTCATTCAATTCAATATAGATGTATGGAACAAATAAGAGAGAGTTCTTCATTTTGGGACAACTAATTTCAATAAATTTACACCTAGTAAAATGGAATTGACAAAAATGAAAGTTTCTTTTTCTTGTTAAATTTTTAGGTTTCATTTGAATAGGTTTTTAAATTTGAAATGTCTAGGATGATAGGTAGAGATAATTTGGTCCATAGAATACAAAATTTGTTGAAATGAAAATGTGAATGGGGGGCATCAACTTCTACTTGCCCCCATGTAAATATGCATTTCAGATACCTTCCAATGATGATAGAAAAAATTGAATAAAACAAGAAAAATAAATTCATCATATTCATATGTAAATTTGATAAAGGGTATACAATTACTCACACTAGTGGAAAGGTATAAGATGAAACAGAAGGTTGATACACTTTTGTTGGCACAATGTTTTGATCAGACACATAGTGAATTATCTACATGGTGCATTTCCTCTAGCAATTATACCTTGAACATTCCTGTGTAGCTCTATGATCTAGGGGATGGTAATATCAAAATAATAAATTTAAATGAAAGAGGGGTGAATTCTATAATTCATTAATTTTAAAAAACATAATGAGGTTCCAACTAATGATTATTTTTAAATTCCTTTTGATCTAAATACACTTCAATGTATTATTGAATAAAAGGACATTCTTGAACATATGATAGAGAAAAAAATCATAAGGTTGAAAATTTGTAGATGTCCAACACACAATTATAGTAGAACAAAGAATTATTTTAGATGAAGAATAAAATTCACTATTATTGAGAAATAAATGTTCTATCAGAAGGGAAAGATTTCTAAAAATAATCTCTCCATTCCATATTATTCATAAAATATGTAACCAATATAATTAAACAAATGAAAAAAATTATAAGGCTTCATTTATAGAAAGAGTTTGATCTACAAGTGAACATATCTAGTTGAGAGGTTAGAAGATTACTAAAATAAGGAAAAAAAATACAAAAGAAATAAATGAAAAAGATAGACACTTGTTCACGCAAAAAAACTAATTAACAAAACAACTGTAGGAAAGAAGATGCCTTCTTTTCATAGAATAACCCATTTGTAATTGTTTTGATAAAGAGTTTGATTTATTTCAAAGTGGTAATTTACTAAGTTTAGATAAATAAGATTTAAACTTGATTGGTACAATAGTAATAAGAAATATTCAAGGTCTTTCAGAAAAAAAAATATAAATAATAAATTTATTGGAAAAATGGTATTTTTCCTTCTTTAAAATGCCTAGGTGAAATAACATGGACAATTGGTGCTAAAATGTGAAACTAGAAAGTAACATATTATGAAAATTTGTAGATTATTTCACCAATCATGATTTGACACTTCCATCATAAAAATAATCACACCTGAAGAATTAATGGAGCATTATAGAATTTATGCAAAAAGGTTTGAAGATTTGTGTGTCCTCAATGACATTATTTAAAAAAATAAAAAATATGGGAAGCATGATCTCTGAAATTAATAATCATATTGAGAAAATACCTAGATAGTGATGGAGGTCAGCTTCCTAGGGCATATGTAAAAAATTTTAGATGACATTATGGCCCTCGATGTATTTTGGAATCCATTAATAATATTTAATTGAAATGTTCATTGTTGGTGTGAATTTTGATTTGATAGTTATTGATATTTTAAATGTCATTGAACATTTTAAACAAAAACATCTTCACCTATTTATTTAAGCATTAATCAATAAAGTTATTATTCAGGATTTTAATATATTCATCATTCAAAAACATAACCGTTTAAATTTCATTTAAAAGTCTATAAAAAAAATATGTGTTGCTCCTTTTCATTATATGTAAAATACAAGTGTCATACTTTGGGGTCCAAGAAATGATGGATTCAATTGGAATCATATTATAACTATCAAATTTTCTCAAGATTCCACTAATTTTTATATTGAATATTTCATCTTCCATTCATAATAAATTAAATTAGATAAAGGAATTTACATAAACGAAGACGATCAAACATTTATATTGATTGGTTCAAAAAAACAAGGATGCATTTCAAAATTAAATTAGATATATTCTTTTGGTAAAAACATATCTCTACTTTCAAAAATTTAGATACATGTGAGGTGATAGGGTATATACAAGAGTTATATCAGTGTATTCTTATATGCAAATTGAAAGGAATTTATCTTGCATTACAAAAATTGAAGAAAATTAAATTTTAATGTTGATTTTCAAAATTTGTTTGATGCATTCATGGAAACCAATACAAGAACAAATACTTTAATCACTACAAAATGCATAACATTTTCAATTTGTTTTATAATCAAGAACTATTTTTTAAATAAAACATAATAGAAATATTTTACTATATAATATTTATTTTTCAAACTTAACATCTTATCAATCTTTGAATGTGTATCAAATATGTCACTAGAAGAAAGTGAAGAAATGATAATAATGGAAACTCAAATAAATAAACATGAAAAATTATAAGTTATGAAGGTAAGATAATATCATGCATATTTTTACAATTACAAAAAATTTTATTTATCAAATTTTTATAATATTAACAAAATATTTTTTCATCTATTAATGTCTCAATTAGAATAGATCACAACACAACTCTACAACTTTGTGTCCCAAACAAAACCACCCCAAGACATAGCTCTATATCTTGAAGCCTCCAAAAAAACAACATGCAAAGGTAAAAATATACAACAAATCACTTTTTAAAATACAAATTTCAAATCAAAGGATGATGATAAATTTTAGTTACTACATTAGATAATACTTTACATGGTGTAAAGAACAAAAGTTTCAATGAAAGAGTGTAGATGGATAAACTACAAAGAAAGAAAAAAGAGGTGAAAGACCCATTTTAATGAATGTGTAATTATACAATTTATTATAATATAATATGTAAATTATCTTTAATTATTTAAACACATTACAATTGCATTTTTCTTTATCGATGGGAGAGAGTAGAAGATAATAAAATATAGAGCATTGACTTTGGATTTGAAAGTGTGGGTTCTTTTTATTATTGTGTCAAATTTAATGTGGTTGTATTTACTCATTTAAATGATACTTGGCCATGAAGATCTTCCCAATGAACATCAAATAGTTGTCAAGTGTCTCTCTCATTAAATCTATTCTTTGATGCATTGTTAATGGGTTTAGGGCATATAGTGGTGTATCTCATCCATGCACTTGGTCTCCTAAGACTCCTCCTATTATTTTCTTTAAATTAAATTTTGATGGAGATGTATAGGAAATTCTAGTAGCTTTAGTAGTGCGATGTAGAGTCTAGAATTGTTATGGTTCTCTCACTTGTGCTACCTGAGGGAGCCTATTAAATAGAACTAATAATGAATCTTAAGCACAAGCAACTTATTAGGCATACAACTTGAAAGATAATGCAAAATTAAGTACTTGATAATTATAGGAGATTATAATCTCATACCAGAGGCAATTTTTAGTTCGCATGTTAAGAATTGGTGACTCAACAATATTCTCCACCAAATTTATCCTCTCCTAGATGAAATATAATATTGGTTAGCATCACATTATTTTAGGAAAGCTAATAAAAAAAGCATATTTCCTTGAAAAGCAAGGGGTAAAATAAGTGATATATGTAATGATGTATAATGTATAAAATCATTAGTTAGGACTTGATTTCATGGGCCTATGATGTCACCTATAATGATTAATGGGGCTCTCTAATATTTTGTTAGACTTATTGCATTCAATTTTTGGCATACTAGATATTCGACATGTGTCAATGGATTTACACTTCATGGTTGTGAATTAACACCTCGGGTTAGAATTTTTTTCATGATAGGTGGAAAATAACTCTATATAATTAAGTATCAACATTTATCTCTCCTTGTTTCATTCAATATTGATTTTCTCCCTTGATTGTTTTATCTCTACAATGAATATGTATTATGTTATGTCAATCTTGGTGATTACCACCACTATTTTGTTAGTCCATGTAGAGCATCATGAAATGGATTTTCAAGATAGTGTATCAGATCATAGAATCTATTTGATATTTTGGCTTCTAAAAGTGGAGGTTTCAGAACTAGTTTAGACAATTATTGGTGAGGATTACCTTTATTATATCTAGCATAAAAAAACCAATGTGAATGTGGCATTGTGCTTTGCTAGAAACCTAATTTCAATGGTCAAAAATGGGGAGGAATCTCAAAGGGATATAGAGGTCTTAGTATGGAAGGAATTTTGGGGTGGTCTTATTGTCTAACTGACTATATTTGAGGTGGTGATTGGTTCACACTATCATGGTTCATTTATTATAAGTGTCTTTTAGGAGATAGAGGTTCATTATGTTCAACATCATGATCATTACATGGCTATGATGGTGGATACGCATGATGATACACATTCTATATATTATTAGTTATAATCACTACCATATCTACTCCCATTCATCAAAAAAATTGACACAAATACCCTCATATCAATAACCCATTACCTGTATGACTTAAATTCAATTTATGATGTGTTGGATGCTTCAGATGCAAAAAATGCTAAGTCATAGGGTGGTGGTTGTTTCAAGGCTATGGTGTATGTGGCCTTGATAAAAATAATAGCTTAATAGCTAGTAATTGTGTACTTTTATGCAAGTTAACATTATCTAAATTCATCCCTGATATGTAATGTTTTTCTATATTGTTCTTTTTGATGTATATTGATTATTTCTATTTTTTTGTCCGACATTATCCATCAATTTTTGTTGATCTACCTTTTGGGACTTGTGTTTTAGATGTCAATGTAATAATGATGATAATTAGTATCATTATTAATATCATATATTTATAGTCCAATTTATTCCAAATGATTTATGCTTGAAAGGTTTGAAAATGTCCAATTTATTAGGATTATTACAGTAAAAATATTTTTGTAGAAAATTTTCACACCTCCACTTTAGTTGGTATAAGTCCAAATTATTTGGAATAGTACAAATTATTTGGAATAATATCTAACCATATGGTTTGTAATAGTCAAATTTATTTGGAATATAAAATAAGTACAAAATATTTGAAATGGTCTACTTTATTTGAAATGATTTGTGCCCAAATGGTTTGAAATAGTTGAATTTTTTTAGAATATAAAAAAAAATATTCTTGGATAAAATGTTCTTCACACTAATTTAGTGGGTGTAACTTTGAATTATTCAAAATAATCCAATTTATTTTAAATAGTCCAATTTATTTGGAATATAGAAAAATTATTCTTAGAGAAATATTTTTCTACTCCACTTTAGTTGGTATAGGTTCAAATTATTTGAAATAGTCTAATTTATTTTAAATGATCTATGCCCAAATGGTTAAAATATTCCAATTTATTTAGAATATAAAAGAATGACTTTTGGAGAAAATTTTCTCCACTTCACTTAAGTGGGTATAAGTCCAAATTATTTAAAATAGCCTTATTTATTTGAAATGATATGTACCCAAATGGTTTGAAATAGTAAAATTTATTTGGAATATATAAAAACATTGTTGGAGAAAATTTTCTCCACACCAATTTAGTGGGTATAATTATAAATTATTTAAAATACTCCAATTTAATCAAAATCATTTTTTCCTGAATGGTTTGAAATAGTCTAATTTATTGGGAATATATAAAAATTATTGTTGGAGAAAAATTTCTCCACTCCACTTTAGTTGATATAAGTCCAAATTATTTGAAATCATTCTTTGATTTGAAAATTTATTAATGCTAGTTTATATCTTATAAAATTTTCCATGAGGAAACCCCTTCTCAAATCATCTAAACTAGTTTAAATGATAATTACCATTTAATATAGTTTATGTGTTAATATTTATCTAAGGAATAAATAATATTTGACACCTAGTTTTATTTATCATTTATTACCATTTATCTTCCTTACGTATTACACCATAATAACTTCCTGGCTGTTCTATTGGTGGTAATCCCTTCACCATATGTTTCTTTTGTAATAAATTCAAACCTCCAAAAATGTAAATGTCCATACCTTAAGTGCCATAGCCATGATTGGTCTAGATGCATGGTTTTGAAGTGGGCTTCCTCTTCTCCTTGGATGCACTGAATTCGAAGAGGGAACATCTGATTCTTGGTCATCTCCACTTTTCCTAACAACTTGTCATTTGGAAATTTGTCTAGTATTGTGCAAACATTATCCATAAAAGATACTTTGTAACCTTTCTGTACTAATTGTCCAACACTCATAAGATTATGCTTTAGTCCAGGTAAAAAATAAACATCTAGAAAAAATCTTCTTTCACCATTTTTTGCCAAAAAATTTATTACTCCTTTACCCATTACATCCACTTTGTTATCATTTCCTAATTTCACTTCAGATTTTATGTAATCATCAAGACTAGCAATGAATTCTTTATTCCCTGTCATATGGTTACTGCATCCACTATCTAAGAACCAAATATCTCTAGCATTTTCTTGAGCAACATGACAAGTGAGAAATAAGCTTCCAAAATTAGAACTAGATTCATTTGTGTAATTAGAATTTTGTTTGTCCACATCTCCTTGTTTCTTTCTGCATTCACTTGCACAATGTCCATATTTTTTGCAGTAATAACATTGAATGTTAGATTTATCAAACCTTTGTGAATTTTGCTAGAAGTGATTGTTGCCATGTCCTCTATTGTTATAGTTTTGATTATTATTATCACCTTGATCTAGATTGTTCCTTACATTTCTGCCTCTGCCTCTTCCTCTAAAGTTTGACCTTACTCTTCCTCTTCCTCTACCGAATGATACCCAAGACTTGAAATCATTCTTAAAAGTATTGTTATTCCTATTCATTCTGGATTCATGTGTTAACAAAGATCACATTAATTCATCTACTGATAACCATTCCAAATCATTGGTTTCTTCAATAGCTACAACTATTGCATCAAATTTGCTGGGTAAACTTATGAGTATTTTTTCTATGATCTTTTGATCTGTTATTGTTTCTCCATTAGATCTAATTTGATTCACAATATTCAATACTTGACCCATAAAATGGTCTATAGACTCTGAATCATTCATTTGCAAATTTTCAAAATTTCTCCTAAGAGATTGCAATTTAGCTATTTTCACCTTTGTATTACCTTTATAGGTTGTCTCTAAGATTTTTCATGCCGACTTGGATCTCGTTGCTACTGCAACTCTAAAAAAAATAGATTCATCCACTGCCTGTTGGATTAGGAATAGAGCTTTTGTATCTTTTTTCTTGTTCTCTTTAAGCTCTTCCTTTTGTGCTCGAGTTAATGCCTGATGGACAGCCTCATCCTGTAGTTCTACAAAGCCATTTTCTACCAAATCCCAAACATCTTGTGAGCAAAACAATGTTCTCATTTTAATTGTCCAAAAATCATTATTCTTATCATTAAAAATGGGAATCTAGAGCTAAGAAATACTATTGTTTGTTGCCATGTCTCAAGCTGAAAGACCACACCACAATATCGCTTAAATTGTTCAGACGGCGGAATCCTCTGGTATTGACAATGCTATGGCTATGGCTGCATGTCCTTACAACACTTTGACATACAATGATCAATGGATTGATGATGCATGCAAAAAAAGAGTTTGAAAAACATTAAAGGGCTTTCTGATGTAAAGGTCAACAAATCAGAAGCCACACTTTAGATGAGCTCCTTGGCAGTGGAATCAAAATGATCGATACAAAATAAACCTTATAGTATATGCTCGTGCATACACTCACGAGCATCAGTTCAACTTGCTGGTTTATTTCGGCTTGCAGACAATGGCGCTTCTTGTGCACTTTTGAGGCTTCCCTCAACACTTCTTTTGCAAGATTTAAAAGACCCAGCTCCTGCATTCGCCTCTTGTTCTCCTCAATGAGCGCATTCCTCACTTGTTCATAGTTAGTAGCCTTCCCATTCTTTGCAGTGATTCACCTATGTGCTGGACGCTGACTAATTGGCAATGGCCGACCAGTCTTCTACTGTAGCAGTGCTCAGGTCGTATTGCTTTTCTCCCTGTTTGCTGTTGCGATCTACTATCTCCTTTCTCCAACTACACTTCTCTAATAATCCTGCACTCTAATACCAATTTGTGAGTAGAAACAGAGAAAAAATAATATAACAGAAAATAAGACAAACACATATTGCTACAACAATCAAGAATGAATTTTTAATCTTATTATTTCTCTGTCTAAAAATTGCGAGCTGGGAAAACATAAATAGAATGAAAAACAAATACAACTGAAGGATAAACTAATGATAAACTAATCTTTAATAGCTACTATGCATGTGGACTGAGCTAAGACAAAAGCAAACTAAGCATGCAGACTGCATGCAAACTATATGCATGAGGGAGGCGAACAGATAGTTAAACAGTGAGTGGAGAAATTATCTCCAGTGTGTTGCAGCTTCTAACAAAATAAAAAATTAACTTGAAAAGATCATAAAAAAAAAAGAATAAAAAGCATCCACAAAAATAATCCTAAAAATAAATTGACAAATAACCGAGAATGAAAAGGTTAGAACCAAAGCTAAATGGAAAAAATATAACGTGCAAGTTAGTTTAAACCCTCGCTATCTAATGCTTGTACTCGAAATACAACACGAGTGGCTACATTATTTTTATTTTTGTTAGAATGGTGAAAAAGATTAGAAGACATTCCATGTCTGATTGAATAATTGTTTAGAAAGATTTACGTATTGATTATATTTTTACAATTTGCCGAAGAAAAAAAGATTTTTGAAAACGGTAAATCTCTTTGAAGCAAAATATTGGGAGGCTTCTTTCTGTAGGCCAATACTAACCCTCTATTTCAGTACAAGTGTGCTTGCTTTGAGAAGCGGATGAGATGAGAAAAATCATGGAAACCAAAACACTCGTTATTAATGAAAAGCTCTAAGCTGTGAATGAATGAGCTCTTCTTCCTCTTCATAAATTGTATGAAGCTCATAGAACTCCGTCATCAAAGGCCGCTTCATTGTTAGTACCAATTCCCAGGTTCCCATTTCTGATGACATTATATATAATTGTACAGAAAAAGAAAGCCAGATGATTAATCTTGTTAAAAAGCGATATGTATCTGCAAATACATATATGCGCCTGTTGATAAACTGTAGGTATTCCCAAATATATGCCTCCTGCACTATAATCAGAAAAAGAACATATCGCAGCAGATTGATGAAGTATACGCTAAGCAAATGCATTTATACTCGCGCGTATAAGAAACGTGAGACGTGTCAAGTATAGCTTTTTGAGATTATTTTATTCTTTCGTTGTGAAAGAGTAGGAGCATTATTGGCGTTTCTAGAATCTCTTTGTAAATGTCGTGGCCAAAATCACTGGGAGGCCTGTTGGAGGTGTTGCCGATAAAGTATAGTTTCCTTAGCATATTCAATGCGCGTATGTTCGAGGACTGCCCATTCAGAATTTGGTGAGGAACATTCCACGAAGATTTTCTACCAAATAATAATGCAGAAATAGTTGAATACGCGTTAGGCTTTATGGATTGCAGCTATTCCCATTGCCTTTTTGGCATCATCTAATATGGTCTTCTCTTTTTTTAAAGATATTATATTATATTAGTTGTTGTTTTAAAGTGTAAATTATATTAAATAAGGATGTGATTTTATGATTTTGGTAAATAGATATGTTAAAATTTAATGGGTGTAAAATGGTATAATATTACAAATGAATGATCTAAAGTATAGTGAATATTTTTAATAAAATTTTGGAGAAAAATAACATTTCTTGTTATTATAGCAGAAGAGGTTTGTGTTGTCTTTGCTTCATTTTTTATACTAGACTATACATATTTACCATACTTTATTCTTCGATAACGATTAAATATAAATGCATGATAGATATGCATGTTGTACAACAAATGTACTTTTGATACTACAATGAATATTAAACCTTCATGATCAATGTTGCATATATTTACTTTTTTGTAAAGAATCATTATGTATACTTTATATATGGTTAGTACCCATGCCCTTTTAAGCGACATCTATCAATGATTACCTCATGTAACAAGATGAACTAGAATATGTACTCGCTAACTAATATCCAATGGGAGACCAAAGTATTTTTTGAAGGAAACAACCACATACATTGGTAAGTTAAGTGAGTTTAAACCTGAATTGTAGACAATATGAGCAATTATCAGAATGGTTCCATTAATTAACCATTCTTTAACTAACAAATCAGATTTCAACATATTCTCTATTCCTTAGAATAAAAGAATTATTCGATCTAGTTAGGTGTTGTTGAGTTTAGGCATGATATATTGTTTACTCCAGTATTAAATTCTTATTGTAGTTGGGAAGTATAAAAAAATATAGTATTTTATTATTATGTAATGTATAAAAGTTATTATATGCATATAAACATGTTAAGATTTTAAAGGTTTATTTTTATTCTAGAGTCATGAAGGACTTAGTTGTCGAGACTAGAATATTATAGTACTCTTTAGTCATATTTACATTTTATGACATTGTTTAATAATTTTATGAACACTATTTTATATGTATTGTACCATAGCTGACATAAATTTGTGTTTAATGTTATAATTATGTCAAATGTTTGCCATAGTGTGTCACAAAATGCCTTCCCCACATACATTTGTCTATCACTATGGAGGGAAGATTACTTCATTAGTGATAACCTATTCATTGTGCCTTAATAATTTTTGGGAAATTTCTATCTTTTCTTCGTCTAGTGCCTTTATTTCCTGTTTAAAAAATAATTGTCGTGAATGTAAATTGGATACATTTATCTCTAATATTGCTTAACTTATTAGAGTGAAGAGAAGTAGGGGGCGTAATTTTACCTTTGATTCCATTTAGTCAATGTTTGATACTAACAATCATATACAATTTTAATGTAACTATTGTTCCTTCAATAATCATCGTAAGTGGTGGAGAATGGGATCTTTTTGGTCCATGGTATACAACAATTATGAAGGAAATTTATTGATTATCTAACAAATCATTTGGCAATAGCTGGCTTTATCACTCATCACCAATAATTTGGGTGTTTGTGCACTTTGAATAATTAAAGTTGTTGGGTTGTGGTATGCACACTAATTAACACCTCGATATGGTTCCAATTGTGAGTTTTTTCAAAGTAATGATGGCCAAATATGTTGATATCATTTATTATTATTGTCCATGATAGGTACATGCAGGAAATGAGTTTTCATTATTATAGTTCCATTTCCATTTTTGTGTCTTATTTTATGTCACTATCATTATTGTGTACTTCAACACTACTTTCACCTTATGTAGTTGTACTCTCAATATGCCATGGATGGTAGGAAGATCTAATTTTTTTCCTAACAAGTGATGATTTCATGTCTAGTTAAACTAATGTACAAAGTATGCCCATAGGGATGAGATTGTTGTAATCACTTATTTAAAATTTAAAAAATATTGTTGAATAAATAAAACCATAGAACACATATTTTGAAAACTATATGATTCATGATTTTGATAAAAATTTTATAGTCCCATGTTTTCATTTTGGTTTTATGGTTCATTTTTAATCTCTTCATCCCTATAATACCTAGAAATGCTTGATTGGACAACCATGTCCACATCCAAAATATATTTTTTAAATGTGTCCTATTATGTTGTGTATTTTAGGGGATGATTTGACAGTGGACAATGACATTCAAGTGGATGTTGATGATTCACAAGATATCTACAGGACTAAATAGGGGTGGCTTAAAATAGTTGAAACTCAGCCTATCCAAGGGATTCAACCTCTACTAAAGTATAATTGATAGTCAATTGTTATAAATATAAATATCCAAATTTTAAATGTCATAGCTGAAATATAAACAAATATAATAAAATTAAAAGTAGCAGCTATTTTATTTAATTCCTATCAAAGACTAAATCAAGTCATGGTTTTCCAATTTCTAAAAATAGAAAAAAATTGAATAAAATACTAAAATGTATTTTTAGACCCTTAGATGGTCAAGAATGGGATTCCTATTTTATGGATGCACTAATATTTTTAAAACGGTCCGTCTGGTGTAAAGGAGCACTCAAATAGATATATAGATTAGAATTTTTGGCCTCTAGAAGTTTGGCCTCATTTTCTACATCATTCATCCCCATCATTGTCGATGAAAGCCACAAGGACATGTAGAAACGTAGAATCAACACGAACAATATGATTCATTTAAAAAGGAAGTATCACTAGAATTAGATTATGCCACACATAAGAATTTATTTCTTGTCTCCCAAACATTATCAGTAATGACCAATGTTTACTTGATTACCTTAGGTAATAACAAACATATGACAATATGCAAGGAGCTCTTTGATTCATTGACTAATCAATCAAATGGAGATTAGGTTAGAATAATAGACAATAAGGAGTATGTTGCATAAGGAATTATGACTTTCACCATTCCTTTTGGGATGAGAAGTTGTACTCTCACAAAGGTGTTGTATATTCCAGTTTGATATCAAACCTCTTTTCTGTAAGTTAACTTTTGAATCAAAATATTAATGTGGAGTTCCTATTCGATAATGATACTAAATCATATCTCATCTCATGGGAAGGTAAGGTAATTTATATATCTTTTCTGAAGGATCATTTATTTTCACTAGATGTATTTTCATATATTACAATGTGTCTCTTTACCTCTACAATAGAAGCTACTACAATTTGGCATTATGGATATGGGTACCTTCCCATTGGATCTATATATCAGTTCATCTATAAGGCAATTATATGTGGTATTCTTGATCTTTCTCATTCTTTACCTATATGACATGGAAGCCTTTAAAGAAAATAACATAGAGTTTTATTCAAGTCAAGTTCCTATCATGCCGAGGATGATCTCAATGTAGTGCATACTCATATGTGTGGACCCCTTATTTCTAATTTTCAAGGACTAAAGTACTTCCAATTGTTTGTAGATGATTTATCTCAAAATACTTGGGTGTTCTTTCTCAAGAAGAAGAGTAAAGCCTTTAATAATTTTAAGGACTTCTACTAGTTTGTTGTGAGACAATCATTGAGACCTCTTCATCTCCTCCATTTATATCAAGGAGGGGAAATCACATCAAAGGAGTTCTCAACATTATTTAAGCAACTCGACATCAAACAACATTTGAATACGCCCTATATGCCCCAATAGAATGTAATTACAGTGTAACATAATCATTTCATCATAGAAATGGATCATTTTATGATTTCCACTACAAATTTAGAGGTGTCATTCTGGACATAAGTAGTCTAGATAGTCATTTATTTTCTTAACATGTCACTTATGAAGATCTTAGAAGACAAGTTACTAGAAAAGGTATGGAGTGGTCATAAACATTATATCTTCCATATAAGTGTATTCAGTTGTACATCACATATCCATGTCCTAGCTAAAAAAGAGAAGATAAAACCAAAGACACTATAATACATCCTATTGGGATACAATACTACCTCAAAAGAATATCATTATATGGACTCTGAGACATGGAATTTTTATGCAATTCAATATCTGGTTTGTAATGACTCATCATTCAACTCATTGAGACACAAGTAAGAGTCATAACCAATCACCTCTCATAAGTTGATTTCACAGTCAGGTGATGAGCAAAATGAATCTTTTCAACATGAAGATGAGTTACAAGAAGAACTCATCATTGATCTTGGAAATGTAGAAGATAATTCTTAATGAAATTATTAGTAACATTAAAATAAAAAATGGGTAGAAATCATTTTTGGGATCACACCTAAACTCTATTCTAGATACTTCATAAGGAGTTTAGATAAGAAGACAAGTTAGAAATAAGGTTAATATCACACTGATAAGTATAGTTGTTGACAGTACTAAACCAGAAATAGTTTGATAGGCATTATCTCAACCTCAATGGATGAAGGCCATGGATTCCAAATATGATTACCTAATAAAAAAACATGACATTGGAACTTTTTGATTTTATTATAGGAAATAAACCCATTGGCTTCAAGTGGACTTTCAAGAGAAAATATACCGCAGATGGATTCACTGATAAATACAAAGCATGATTTGTTACAAATGGTTATGTTCAATAAGAAAGAGTTGATTATAAGTTGAAATTTTCACCCACTAAAAAAATCAAAACCATTAGAGTTTTTTTCATATTGGCAGCATAAAAAGGATGGATGTTTCACTAAAAGGATGTCAAAAACGTTTTCCTAAATGGTGATCTCAATGAAGAAGTGTACATGACCTAGCCAACAACATTTATTGATGAAAAACATCCACAAAAGTTATGTCATATAACAAAGTCACTTTAAGGACTTAAGCATTCACTAAGGCCATGGTACATTAAGATAGATGATCATCTATTACAACATGGTTTCATTTGTTGCCCCTTAGATATAATTTTTTATATCAAGAAGGTAGGCACAAAGATTGCCATTCTTATTTTGTATGTGGATGATCTTGTGATCAAAGGAAGCTCAAATGATCTCATCAAAGAAGTGACGAATGACATGAAGAAATCCTTTGACATGAAATAATTTAAGCTACTTCATTATTTTCTTGGTTTGGACATATGGCAATAGAAAAAGCACATTTCTATCTCATTACTGAAATATGCGAAGACACTAATTTAGAATATATGGGATGATAAATTTTAAACCATTATCAACTCCCATGGAAAAATGTTTTTAACTATCCTAATATTAGGATTCACCTCAAATAGATGGAACTCACTACAATAATTCTGTTGAGTGTCTTATTTACATGCCACATACAAGACCAAATATATGCATTGTTGTTAACTATCTTTAGAGATTCATGTAGGAGCCAAATAAATGTCATTAGGTTAAAAAAAAAAGTGAATTTTGGGATATGTCCAAGGAATATGAGAATATGGTCTAGAATACAATAATAACTCGTATTTATTATTACAAGATTATACAAACTCAAACTATGTAGGATCTATTGATGATAGGAAATCAACTAGATATATCTTTCATCTCATATCTGGACCTATTTCATGGATTGGTAAGAAATAATTTGTAGTTTATCTCTCATCCACATAGGTTAATATTGTATCGAATGAGGATCTATGTGTGAGGTTATTTGGATTCATCGCATTCTTTCTGACATGGAAATTCATTCAAGGATTAGCCATCAATCCTTTTCTATAATAATAAAGGTGTATTAAAGCTTTTCAAGAATCTAATATTTCATGAAGAAACCAAATACATTGAGTTATATTGGCATTACATTCAAGAAATAATCTTGAACCAACTCATTCAGTGCCAATATTACCGAACATATTTACAAATAACACATCCAATTTTTACTTTTAATTTGTTCTGCCATGCAGTGCAACATAATATTATACTTTGACCCAAAAACAATGTAATAAAAGTGAGAATGTTAGCATAATTATTATTATTACATTATTTTAAATTAAAATAATGCTTAGTTAATCTATAGTTTAAAAAGTAATAAGATGGTTGGTTTAATAATTATAGTTGAGAATAGTTATGTCCTGGCCTATTTTGTATTCTATATATGCTCTTGCTTTGTTAATGAACAAGCATCAAAGCATTCATCTTTCCCTTCACATTTGCCAAGGAACCATTATATGTATATGTATTCATCTTTCTCTTCACATTTTCCAAAGACCATTATTGGTATATGTATTTATACATATGATAAATTGAATATCCCTTGGAAAGTAGACAATGTTGATCACATGAAAAGTTTTTTTATGTCAACTACAACCATCCGGTCAAAATGTTGCCTTGTACCATGCCTTCCCTTCATGTTTCTAAATAGAATTACAATCCCCATGGATTTTTTTCAAGTCATTTGGGCCTTCCAAGCTATCTACATCTCACACCTACTATTCTTCGTTTTCTCCATATACTCTATAAACACCCCTCTCATAATTCACTATTTCATTAGCTTACATAATATGAACTTCTAGATATTATATTGGAGATGACATTATGACTTATGAAATATTGTAAATATAGAGATCATACAAAAGGTGCAGAGGGTGGGTGAACCTACCTCAATCGTTGATATCAGCGTTTCCACACCTTTAAATATAATATAGAAATTTAGTTACTTCAACTACTATTTCCAACTCACTAATAGTGAGTGCATAGCCTAGCTTAAGTAAAATATCTAACACACATGTAAGCTCATCCATTTTACTTATATTATATCATCAATTAATGTATTTTATTTATTTTTTAATGGGTATAGGGCATGTTTTTGTTGTAAAAGATATAGCTATGAGAAGAAAGAGATACATGTACCTAACATTGGATATATTCAAGGAGAATCTGAATGTGGGTGCCTAAATGGTAGTTTCGTTGGATGTTGAATGGGACATCAACATGTGTGTCATTCTCACATTGATGCAATAGATAATGAAGATAATTGATAATAGGTGGTAAAAAAAATCAATTATCAAATATCCATGAATTTTTAGACCAAAATTAATGAAAAGAATATATATATATATATATATATATATATATATATATATATATATATATGAAATTCAATATATAAGTTTGTTGTGACAATCGAAACAGAGAATTCCTCAATTAAATATGTCAAATCCGTAATTTTGTATAAATAACATTATAAGTAAAATAATAGAAGTGGTTTTCAATGAATATATCTCTGACATAAATTAGTATGCAATTAATATTTATACAATTACAAAAAGCCCCTTAAATATTCCTTATTGATGACGACCCTACACCTCCAAACTTAACCAAAGCCAAATTCAATGTCGTTCTGATTACGAAAGTTTGTTCATAATAGTCTTTTACGAATGATAAAAATAAATAAATCCCAAGAGTAAAGCTGAAAATAAAATGACAAATAATCGAGAATAAGAAGGTCAGAATCCAAGCCAAAGGCAAAAGATACAACATGCAAGTCATTTTAAACTCCCACTATATAGTGCTTTTACCCGAAACATGACACCTTTTTTGGCGAAGGGCCAAAAGATTGAAAAAAATTCTGTATCTGACTGACTAATTGTTTTTAAAACTTTACATATTGATGATATTTTTACAAATTTCCGAAGAAAATATGATTTCCAACAACTGCTAAATTTCAGTGAAGCAAAATCTTGAGACTCCTTTCTGTAGGATAATCCAGACCCTCTATTTCAATACAAGTGTGCTTTCGTTGAGAGGAGGACGAGAGAGGAGGAAAAACATTGAAATCGAAACACCCATTACAATTGCTGTATATTGATTTATGTCTGCTAAGCTGTGAATGAATGGCCTCCTCTTCGTCTTCATAAATTGTATGAAGCTCATAAAGCTCCGTTTTCAAAGGTCGCTTCGTTGATAGTACCAATTCCCAGGTTCCCATTTCTGCTGACATTATAGATAACTGCACACAAAAAGAAAGCCAGATGATTTCTCTTTGATAAAATGATAGGTATCTGCAAATATATAACTTTTCAAGATTATTTTATTTTTTCCTCGTGAAACAGTGGACAGCATTATTGGCGTTTCTAGAAACTCCGGTTGTAAAACTCGTGGCGGAAATCGCTGGGAAGCTTGGTGCAGTTGTCCATAAAGTATAGCTGCCTTAACATATTCCATAGGTGTGTGTTCAACGACCACGCATTGAGTATTTGGTGAGGAACATTCCACGAATATTTTCTATGAAATAAGTAATGCAGAAATAGTTGAACACGCGTTAGGCTTTATGGATTGCAGCGGTTCCTCGTTTTGGCATCGTCTAATATGATATTGTCTTTTCGAATAATGAACTCGTAGTTGACCCAAAGATGCAAATTATGCAACGTAAGCACGTGAACAATTTTTTAAGCGAATGAGCATAAAATAGTATTACGAATGGATGAGGCAAAGTGGTGAACAATTTTAATAGAATTTTGGGGAAAATTTACATTGTTTGTTAATATAATATTAGAGGTTTTATATATACTCTTTATTTCATTTTCTATTTTGGATTTTATATATTTATAATATTTTATTTTTTATAATGATTGAAAGTATATATATGAGAGATATGTATGTTGCACAACATGTGTAATCTTAATATTAAAATGAAAGTCAAACATTGATGATCAGTATTGTCATTATTATTATTATTATTTTTTAAAAGAGTCATTTCATGTATTATATGTATGATAAGTGCTCGTATTCTTTTAAGCAACATCTATCCTCATTTATCAAGTGTAACATTAAGAATTTGGGATGTGTTTCAGATATCTTATATCCCACAGGTGACCAAAGTTTTTTTAAAGACAACAACCACATACATAGTTAAGTTAGATGGTTTTGAATATAGATTGTAGACAATGCAAACAATTATCCCAATGGCTTCATTAACTAATCGTGCTTTCTTTAGGAAATCAGATGTCAACATATTCTTGAGATCTTTGCACGAATGCAATGTTGGCTCTAGTTGGATATCATTGAGGTTAGGCAAGATCTATTATTTTCTCTATTATATTTTCCTTATTGTCGTTTGAAATTATAATGATTTAAGCATTTTATTATTATGCAATGCAGTCAAGTTATTATTTGCATACAAATTTGTTGATATCTTCAATGTTTTTTTTTTTTTTTGGAGCATGAAACAATTATTTGTTGAAACTAGAATATTCTAGTAATCATTAGTTAGGTTTCCATTTATGATGTTGGCCAATAATTTTTTGAACACTAGTTGCTATTTCATACAAAATATCATCATGACCACATGAATTTTGTGATGCATATGGCCTAGTGCAATATTAAAATGGATTTTTAAGATATATATTGACTGATATATCATCACATCCCACTATTAATTTCTTTTACCCTATCATCTACTGTCATCTAATCCAAATATAATCCCTATCTCAACTACTCCCAATTATCCCCCATTATCTATCTCTAACCTAGTTTAACTAAGATGAATCATCTTCCATAATATTATCATCTAAAACTAAAAGCACTGCATCCCTATCCTCACATAAACATGTCAACATCATATCATTTGCCAGAGGAGAAATGTCATGTCAATATATGCAAAATAACAACATGGATAATCATAACTGATATCATCTAAGTCATCTAGTTATCATTAACCCATGTCATACATCAAAAAAATCTCTGAATGGACTTAGAGAATCTCTGAATGGACTTCTTTGTATTAGTATTACATTTAAGTTACCAGCATAACCTACTCATATAAATCTCTCTAGTAATGTATCTCAACCTTAAACCTCATTGAATTTATACCCAACTAACCCAACTCTCTAGAATCTATAGCTACATCTCATTCCACTTAAAATGTATGCATATATGCATTTGTATACTCTATTTGACTCTTAAATAAGGTTATATAATTATATGCCAACTAAAATAATGTGACCTATCCCTATAATATAATAATTTGTGTATCATGATAGGATATCAAAGATTATAACATTGTCACCAATCTTATAAAAGTAGTAACTTGTAATAATATTAGGGCCATGTGGGTATCTCTCTATATAATATATCCCTTTAATCCAACCACCTCCCTAAGAATATTTTACACCCATATCTATATGCCATCCCTCTCATGAATCACCCTTGTTATCTATAAAATTATGGCATAGATTTCTCTAAACATCCAACAAATAATCACATGTTTTGCCTCTATATTAGGTGATGAGATGGCCCTACCTAATCTCCTCACTAGGACTAAGTAACATGTTTCATCTATGTCTAGGACACTCCACCTATTTTATCACCCTTATCCCTCACCATCCCCGTAACCTTTATTCACATCCATATAAATATGTCCCCTTCCACCATCATCTCCTCCTACAACCATTTGAACTTAAGTATATGTTTACATCTCCCCTACACTAATGTTTGATCTTGATCTATGCATAAGCCAACTTGCATACCCTATATATACATATCCACCCTTGATAAATAGGGATCACCAATCTAACTTGTGCTCTCTATGTCCACCATATAATATAGGCAATAATAACTGCTATATCCATCATAAGTGACTAATAAACCCACACTATAAGTGGAAAACTATCATAGTCTGCCTGAGATATAACTTAATCTATCAGGTACCCAATTTATGTCTCTCCAAAACACTCTTTTAAAAAATTGAGTCCCTATTAATACCTACATTATAATCTAAACTTGTGAAATACTTGATCTGATTGGTATCTCTCTGCAAATAGATCCTATCAACTTATCAAATAGAACTTAGCCATCATGAATATGGTATAGTTCCCTTCCTCATCCCATCCCCTCTACTTATAAGGAATTATTTAATATCTATATCTATCAAATTGTCATGTGAACACATATAAAGCATCATATCTTATGTATGATCTCTATATATGCCCAATACTATAACCAAACCATAAATTATTGGCTCATTATGTCCCCATACCTAATTGACATATACGTTTCAGCACTGTTATGTGCTCATCAGCCCAAATCTAGAGTAGTGACATAGGCCCAATTATCATCCCATCCCTATAGGTCCATAAGTGTAACTCAAAATAGAATTATCCTAATACAACTAGTCCCAAAGAAAACACTAGATGTAGCTCAACCATATCTACAACATCATCTCCAATTCTAATATAAAAAAATTAACCATAATTATAAAAATGTAATAATCCTTTGATAATAGCCGTCAATGTCAAAGTCAATAATCCAATAATGCCCTCCAACAAACACCTATCAATATAAATCCAACCTTGGTAAAACTAATTATCACATGTCTTACCATCTATCATATTATCAACATCTGAATCCTCAAATGCTAATAGTTCATGTCCACTATCATAAAGATAAAAAAATATTCACCATATGTCATCCAATGTGATAGTTATCTCACCTATCATAAAATGGAAAGTCTTTGTTTCAAAATTATATTGCTCGACTAAATCTATGACTACATCCATGTCTATACTAATAGCCAGCATGTAGGCCACATAATAAAGTCCCCTCAACTCTAGACATCTGATCTTTTCATCTATCAGTTGGTACATATCTTGTAACACCTTTGATCATAGATAATCTACTAACAAGACAACTAGTGTTTCCTACACAATAAATGATCAACCTATTAATTCCATCTAACTAAATACTTACGTCACTAACTATAACAAGCATATATTCCCCCCATTGTCTAACATCACTACTCATTTATAGAAGGTTTCCACTTGAATTTTTATTAATCAGTGGATTTGCTACAAATACATTTTTTAGACATTACCCATTAGCAACATTTAAAATTCACTACGCCTAACCAGAAATCCATTTCTCTCTATTAGTCATAATCATGGATTTATTTTAGAAAGTTGTTATCTACTTTTCAATGTCGCTACTAGATTTTACAAATACACTAATAAATTTTGTAAATCTATTACTAACCTCTCAAAGCCCCTATGACATGTTTAAATATATTCATCCCTTAAATGTTTGTTAATATAATCAAATCTAATTCGACCTATTGTAAATCCATGACTTAACTTGATAAATATTCTCTTTGTGTTGACAAAGTCACTATTAGGTCATTAGCCCTATAGTGTCTTCATCCTACCTATCTCCCCCTTATTAGATATGTAATATATGCACCAAACACATAATTATATGTGAATTATAGTAGGACCATGCTCTTCCAGTCTCTGATACTCTCACACTCTATCTTATCACTACAAATGGTGTGGAATCTAATTCATTTCTCCATCTAAGCCTTTCTCAAATAAGATCTCAATTTGAAAAAAATGATAGGTTGAATATAACCTACTTTTATCCCCTGTTCTTTGATTTAACCACCCACCCCTAACCCCAACCCTATTTTACCATAACTAGCCCTACATTTAAACTTATCCAACCCATTTTCCCCATTTTTAGTCATTTTTATCCTATTTTTAAACTAATTTTATCAATTCAAACTTATTATTATTGTTTTTCACTGACATTCCTCATCATAACTTGTCCATCTCTTGCCAATTAACCCCATTATCAACATCTACCATCATCATTTCATCAATATTTGCTTTCTAATTTCCCATTTAGAGAGAACTACATTGGACTGAGGTCTTTTACAATTATTCAAGAAATGATTGGCCACTTGAAGTTCCCAAGGATACCCTGACCATCTTATTCCCTTCTTTCCCATTATACCATGGTCACTTGAAACCTATTGTTTTATTAAAATTTATCTAAGATTTGAATCACACCTATGAAAATCATTATACAAAGTGTCATATTTATGGTTATGTCTCTCTTGACATGAGTCTTTGCCTATATATCTATAAAGACAACAACCTATATTCAACACTTATCAAAGATAATCTTACCTGTAACTCACTATGCAATGTATACTGACCTTGGACACATCTAAAGATTATAGCCCATCAACCCATTAACTCATAAATCTGGCCTACATACACCCTTGCCTTGGAAATGTCTAATGTTTGATGCTAATAATCCAATCCAAGATTTTGACTCTCTCAGCATGTGTCGTTGCCTTGGATATGTCTAAAACTAGTAGTCTTTTATCATTATACCATCATGGTTACTTCCCATTTATGTCCATGTATAAACCCACGATAATGTCCTATTTTTTTACCTCACATATGTCTTTACTAGGATGATTGTCTATTTTTGATTCATTGCTATGGTCAATTTTCTCCATCACCCCATTTATCACATTCCATCACATTTTTTTTTGTCCATTCACTCTTCCCACCACTCATTTCCTTTCAACTAGCCTTCTATCTCACTGATATCTATTCTTACCCTTAGGGGGGAATCATCCATCCTTTAGCTTAATAACTTCCCCTGTCATCTTTCCTTATTGAAATTCCATTGCTATTATTCTAGTTATAATACCCATTTAAGAGGGGTAATATCTATAAACCTAATTCTTCTTTCTCCATTATTATGTTTATCATCATATAATATTACACTCATTCTATTTTAGAAATCCATTAACTAATTTATCTATCCTATTAAAAAAAAATTACTTTATAATAATCTAATATTCCCTACATCCTCATTTACCATACTAACCTTAAATTTCCTAAATGTCAATTAATCATGTAATTAGTCTTCTCATTACACCTTCAATAACTTGCTAACACTCTATTTCATTATTTTTGAATTCTAAATTTCAAATCCACCTACCTCTACCAACTCCTAGAAATTGGATTGATAATCATTCACCTAATATTTTTTAACTAGCCTCAACACATCTACAACTGTCAAATACTCTCCTAGATCCCCACACAACTTATTTGGGTATTTTACATGAAACTTTTATTTACTTGGATATTAAATGTGTCTCCCACCCCAAGGATTTTATAATTCCTCAAATTTTATCCACCTTTTATTTGATTCAAACATGGATAAAATCTAACCCTCTATTCCCCTCATCACCTTATATAACCACCCTTCCTCAATGCATAAACTATGAATAATTTATGCAATTACATGCTTCCAACATATCCACTTCATATCCATTATTTCAAGTATTGAGGTCTTCATTATAATCTAACATTCCAACATATCAAGTGTAATCATCTTATAAAATTTAGGTAAAATCCATACATTTTAAGTTAAATTGCTTGCTTAGATTTAGGTATATTGTTCTTCTTTCAATCATTGTTTCCATTTGATTTGCCTTCCTTTCCCAATCAGATGTTTAGATTAGATTTGGGATTGATTTTTAGTCACTTGGAATGATGTTCATTATCTTTTTAATTTGACTATAAAATTTCAAATTTATCCTGTTATGAACACCAATGAACACACACTATTACAACATCTATTCAAGATAAGAATAATTAATATTTTAGCCAATGAGATGTAGATGTATTGGTTAAGTGGTTTGGTTTTACCCATCCCTATCTAAGTTAGAATCTCAGAGGGTGTTTATAGGTTGGATGTGGTCATTTACTTAATGACTTCAAATGTGATCAAGTGTTAGTATTTTATAAGATTTCAATAGTTTTCTCTAGGATTTTGCCCCTAGTTTGTGCCCGAGAACTAGTTATAGGTTTGATCAAAATATAACACTGAGCAAAAAAATAGAATAATTACCATTTTGATACATTTATATATTTATTGTTTTTTTTCACATTTGAAAAAGTGTGTGTTAAATTTATTAAATAATAGAATTTGGATAGAGTCACAAGAATCATCCCCCTTATTTTCCATTCAAACATCCCACCCCTCATTTATTTTCGAGTGGCCATCCATCTCATTCTTCTCTGCATGTCTACTTAAGGAGGAATTGTCCATCCTATAACTTAATAACTTAAACAATCATTTTTATTCTTTAAAATATACCATTGCTCTTCTTATAGTCACAATTCCCTTTCAATGGGGGTATAATTTATACAACTTATTTCAATCAGTTTATTACGACGTCTAACATCATCTAAAATTACACTCATTTTGTTTAAAAATACATTAATAAAGTTATCTATCTATTATAAATCTTTCCTATCTAATAATATAATATCCCCTACATTCTCATTTACCATAATAACCTTACACTTCCCATATGATTATTTATCATGTCATTAATTCTCTCATTACATCCTCAATAACTAACTAGCATTCCATTTCATTACTTTAAAATTTTATATTCTAAATCTACCCATATCCACCAACTCCTCCTAAAAATACCATTCTTAATACATCACCTAATCTTAATTGACTATTATAAACACATGTAAAACCCTCTATTACACTCCTAGATCCATACACCACTTCTTCAAGAATTTTTCAAGGAGTTTTCAATTCCCTAGATACTGAAAAAATCTACCTCCCCTAGGAATTTTTCATTCCTAAAATATTCTCTGAATTTGATTTGAATCTAACTTGGATCAAATATAACCCTCCATTCCTCTCACCACATTATATAACCACCCTTTTTTCATGCAAAAACCATGAATAATTTATGAAATTACATGCTACGAAATTACCTACTTCATCTCTGGTGTTTCTAGTCTTGACCTCTTGATTGTAGTCCAAAATTACAATGTATCGAGTGTAATCATCTTTTCAAAATTTGGACACATACCTATATTTATATTTTAAATTATTCACATCCAATTATAAATTGTACACTTTTTTCAATCGTTCTTTCCATCAAATTTTACTTCCATACCCAATCAGAGAAATTTAGGTTTGAGATCGAGTTTTTGTCACTTAACATGTTGTTCTTTTGTCTTTCACATTTGATTTTAAAATTAAAATTTATCCTAATACAAATACCATTGAAGACACAATATGACAACATATATTTTAGATAAGAATAATTACTATATTGACACATTTCTCTATTTCTTGATTTTTATATTTGAAAATATTTTGCTGAATCAATTAAATAATAGCATTTGGATAGTGTCACAAGAATCACCCGCCACCAATAATAATAATAATAATAATAATAATAATAATAATAATAATAATAATAATAATAATAATAATAATAATAATAATAATAATAATAACAACAACAACAACAACAACAACAACAACAAAAACAACAACAACAACAACAACAACAACAAAAAATAACAATAACAATAACAATAACATCTCATCTTCCCCAAAAATTTATCATTTGACACACGTTTTTCCAGATTCTAACGTAAATGTAAAGGTTTCCCATTCCATGAAAGATAGTAAACATCTACTCATTTGATTGATTATGTGGAAAAATAAACATAGATGGTTTTTTAATCATTATAAAACCCTTCCTTATTTTTTCCTACATTTATCATATATCATTTGAATTTTCTTTCCAAAATTTTATGTATTTTTTTAACATTTTTTTTTTTTTCAAATTTGAATTTACGTAATTCATAAAATATATATTAGGAACAATCCTATAAGATTGATCCAATAAGAATTCTGATATTTAAAGGTCTCATATGGAGGTGATTTAACTATATTAGTTTCTTTTGAGTGTTTCTATCATCTTTACAAAAGTACTTTTTTGAGTGTAGCACACATAAAATGAGTTCTAAAAATAACTAATTAATTTCATATTTTGTTTGATTTTTATTGGTGAATTAAATCATATATTTAGTGGAAATTATAGACATTTAAAACAATTATATTTTATTAAATATGATAGTACTTCATTTTTTAGTGATTTATCTTCTATTTTACATTTGTTGAGTCCTTTTCTCAACTGTGATACAATTAACCTGAACAAAATCACACATACCAACCTAATAGCTCATCCTTAATGGTTATTTTACCCATCCCATATTTAAAAAAAATAATATAAACATTTAACAAGTGTTTTAGATTATATTTTGTGCATTATAAATAATTAATCATTGAAACAAACATAAATTCAAATTATTTAGTGTAATATTACATTTTATACCATTTTTGATAAACATTTAACCACCATTGAAATATTAGTTTTCAAATATACTAGATATTATGTGAAGGAATATGAACATTCTTTATGTTTATTTCATTTTTTATTCCTAGAAAATAAAGTGTTGAGGACCAAAAAAAGAATCTGGTTTGAAGAGAACATGCTTATACTAGGAGAGGGGGACGGCAGTGGATCGGTATAAGCTAATCTTTATCAATTAAAAAATTAAGAATCATAACAATACCAATTATTGACTATTTTGACGACAAGTTAAAATAGGTCAACCCCCTATAGTCCAAAATATGATATTGGGGTCTATTATAATGTCTTAGGGTATGTCATGGTCCTTTTGATTTGATTTAAGGTGCTATTAGCCTTGGTTATGGTCACATTTAGTCCTAAGTCTTTTTATGCCATTTAGGGGTCATTTTAGATTCATTAATTATATTTTTATGGTTTTTTAAGGTGTCCAAGTGTTGTTAACTCTATTTCAATGTTCAATATGTTAGTTTCTTTGTCATCAATGTTAGTCCTATCTAAAACTTGTAGGTTATTAACTAAAAATGAAGAAAACAAGTGAAAAGGAGGAGTTTTGGCAGTTATATGACCTATAAAAGAGAGTGGAACATGGTAAAATATTATGATACGGATATTGAACTTACGTAACTCCATTTCAATGCTTTATTTACTTCGGAAGTGGCAAAAATGGACCAAAATCATTTATATTCTCCATTGCTCCATTCGGCATATGAAATTAGTCAACATGTATTTTGATGGTATGGAAAGTAGGAGAAATTACAAGTAAAATTATCTTCGTGGTGGATAATAAATTTTTTCTAATCATTTTCATGGTATTATTTTGAAGAATGGTTTGTCATACATTACGAACCATTCTTAAGAAGTGGACTATCTTGTTTTTCTTACTAATTCCCACACCCTATAGGTTCTACTTTTATTTAAGATATTTTATTGAAATAAATTGATGAATTTTTTTCTTTAGGATAATTAATTATTTGAATAATTTTTTCCGTCTTTGGTTTCATGTTTGGAGGTGACTTGATGAGCTAAACAGATCAAATTAAAAGATGAGGTCACAATTATCTAGTTCCAATCATGTTCCACTAATTACAAAGGACCTAGTTTCTGTATTGGTTTCAGATGAGATTACTATGTCAAGTTTCATGTCTCCAATGTCTTATCAATCCAATATCATTCCAATCTCAGTCCCACAAACTAGCATCCATAAAGTTATTGTTAAAAATATTTCACACACTTAACTTCCTACAAGTTTCCATCTATAGTCATCATGTATGAAGGTCCTAAGAATGTTCATGGACATGTGATGAAGATTAAAAGATATGTTAAACAAATTATTAAAACATGATCAATCAAACTAATACTATCTAAGGGAAATATGAAGTACTATACTCACTATATCTCATATGTGCATAGGCCTACATAACTAATCTACAACTATAGGCATGGACACAAGGAATATAACTTATGTGAAGCCCTTCAAGATTGGAAGGATGTATTTGGATACTTTTAGGAAATATATAACTATTTGGAATAACTACATACCATGAATATGATCCAAATATCATCTCCACTATCAGTATATAGAAATGACCACCTACAGGAGGCTGTTACAAAGATCTAAATGTGTTGAATGAAGGAGGTTGACAGGTTTTGAGACCTTCACAATTTTTTTGGATTTATAAAATGTCATTAAAATAATTATTTATTAAAATTCACTTCAAGATAAGAAATATGAGTTCAAGGACACGTTTCCTTAAAAACCCCTAAACAAAATCCTAGCCACTTTTGGTGTTAAAAAATGATGATGTCACATAAAACCTTGACAAATTTAAATGTATCCATATTTTTAACTTCATTAATTGGTATTATCTTGAAAAAGGAGAGTTGTGTTTTTTTTCCCATAAGTGGTGTAAATAAGGCTCTTAAATCTTTCAAGAGACCTTTTTATCCAAAGAATAATTAAAAAGTGTATATGGATGATAATTGATCATATTAAGGTAATGGAGGTTATATTTTTTCAAATAACATCAAGGTGGGATAAAATACAATTTATTTGTCTTGATGACTACCTACAAGTGTACCATTTCTCTTAAGGAGACTACCTACATCCTGATTGTACGTACCTACAGTACCATAAGTCAAACCTAGGTGATTACACCTATAAACATGATAGTTCGATAATTTGAGTTAGTTCAAGGACACAAGATGAATCCTAAACCATGTGACACAAGTTCCAAATATTCAAAATGAATTTACAAGCTCCTTTTTACTCTAAATTAGTCAGCTACAGTGAAATGTAACATGGTAGTGGGTTACAACACACTGCTTCAGAGTATAGTCTAGCATAAATATGATGAGAATAAGTCTATATTAATAAAAAAAATCATAATAAGACTTAAAGAACATATTTAGGCATTTCATACAAGATATGAGATAAAATACCTCAAATACGCAGGTGAAACATAGTCACAACCTATCAACATTGTCTAGTTAAGATGAAGCCATATCTTAAAAATATAACAAATAAAGTTATATGTGGACATGTTTGAAAGAGACTCTAAAGTATCAGGATAATCTAATGAGACTCTAAACATATGGGAACAAGGCATGGAATGGTTCTCAAAGAAAAATCTATAGTCCATACTTAGAACCTTGAACATAGTCAATGCTCAAAAATTCTATCTTACGTCTTGTGAATTTCATAGGGGAAATTGATGTGTTTTAACCATTTAACATGTTATAAAACATCCTTATCACCTAAAAAAACATATAATATCTTTTATTTTCTTGGAAAAATAGGGAGATAACCTTTGTTTTATCTTAAATAGAGGGTAGTCCCAAAGAGAAAATTATATGGGTTTGTCATGAAAATGATGGAACATGAGTTAAGGATTGATGAAACATTGCAAGGAGGTTTGGAAAGTTTTGTTTTACCTGTACTAACATAAAAAATAATGCATAGGTTCTAGAAGCTCAATAGGATGGTCCAAACCCATATTTGATCATACAAACATAATAGGTTTTGATTAGGCATATTTTCTAATAGGGTCTAAATCTCAATTCAAGTACTAGGTGGACATTATATGAATTGGAACATGAACATAGGGAGATATAAGGTGTGTTATATCCTTTAATTTACAATGAGAGCATAGATAATCCATGTTTTGGCTCAAACCAGCTCAAGACTGCACATAATAGACAAAGGAGCTCAAAAACTCACAACAATAAGGAGGATTATAATGGGAGCCCAAAGATTTGGGATATGTTGAGGAAGGTTAAAAAAAAGGTTTGAGTGGCATTTTTCTACAAGTTGGATGTCAGACCTCTATGAACAATCCTTAAATTGAAAAATTGTCTAAAACCCTCCAAAACCCTAGATAATGACCCAATGGACAAAATAAGGAACTAGATACACCAAAATGAGATTTTTTGATTAGGAAAATGATTATATCTTTCATAATAATCTCTATGGCTCTTTCCCATCAAACTGAGTTGTAACCTACTTAAACAGCCATGGTAGAAAATGGTTTTTCTTGATATAATTTTTGTATTATGTAAGTAAAAAAGGGTTTGAAGAGATGAAAATCATTATCAGAGATAGATTTGGACCTAAGATAACCTCCCATGTCAATTTAATGCATTATCTAAGCTCAAAAGTGTCTATGTTAACACCTTCATCTTATCCACTCCAAACCTACAAATGAACAAGGAATGACCACCAAGTGAGAAAGTGAACCTTCAAATGGTATGCCTTTTAACTCCTAAATAATTAAAATAAATTAATTAAGGCTCTTGACAAGTTTCATACACTTAATTGTATGGAATGGATTGGGAAAGTGAAGACCATCTTGGTGCCATGTGTGAAGGATGATTGAAATAAGGGTGACTATGACTATAGGTAGTGAACTAATATCTAAAAGAATTCAAATGATTAGGGACACCTCCAATGCATGTTTTATAATGTATCTAACCCCTCTTCATATTTAAATCATCCCACCTATCCTTAGTCTACTATGGATCACTCATGGAGGGTCAAATGATGAAGGTAGTTTCTAAAAAAAAAGAAGAGTTTTAGACCACATTTTAGGATTTTTATGCTTTGAAGTAAATTTGTCCAAGTATACCTTTCATTGTGTCTTCCATATTACTATCTCATGCATATGTAACTCCTTTTCACATCTTCTCAAATTCTATAAGTACTAGCCATTTTGGATCTTGTAAAAAAAATCCACTCTATGTATGGTGAAGCCCTTTTAGATTAATTTTGTACTTTGCCTTTAAATAATAAATGTAATATAGTTTTGAGTTCATGATAAATTTTTCTAATTGTTCAATGTGATGTATGGTGATGTTGAATGATAATCTTCTATCCTTACTTCTCCTTATCCTTTGATGTTTATGGAAGATTTCCTATTATAATAGGTCATATAGAGTGTATCTAGTGTGTTACGATTATTTAAATTGTACAATAATCCTTAGGGTATGAAATCTTCCCTATGGTTTACTTACCTTGTGGTATATTATTAATATAACCTCTATAATGAAACACTAATGTTAGAATCTCTTAATACTTATAAGTTACTTTGTAGGTCTTGTTTCTTAGTGAAAGAAGTATGTTGGCATTATGAAAATCCTTTTGATGTATCACCTCATTAGTGTATCTTTATTTCATGCATACTTATGGCCCTTTTCCCACAAGATAATACTTAGTTTAGTGGTAATCAATTCAAGGTAAATTTAGGGAGCTATCCCTTAAACCTAGAGATTTACTTCTACTATAGGTAAACCCACATACCTAGAAGTATTGCCTTGTTGTCCAAATCTAGAGGAGGCTTGAAAAATATCCACTGGGGTGAAATATTTTGTCATAATATTTATCACATGCTTGGTGGGACAAATTCCATGAGAATTGAAATATTTATTTTGTGTCCTTCTGCTAATCAAATTTTGGAAGCAAGAAAGATATCATATATGGCAACTCCAAATAAAATATTCTTGTTGTATGTAGCTTAGGTATCTTTTATTGAAGGCTTTGATCAGTTCTTGTATCTAATTTGACCTATCAGGTTGACATAAATACCTATGGTGAATATATATACTATGAACCTTCATATCATCATTGCTATGAACCATGTTATACCCCTCAATAGACCTATCAAAATAGCTACCAATTCTATGAACCATGGCAGTCCTATTCTCATACATTTCCCTCTCCACATGGACATCATGTTTTTGGAAATCCATATGAGGAAGGTTACCAAAAAACTTATATAGAAATGCCTTCACATCAATCCAAATATGATCCCTACCAACCATAACATAATACTTATCAACCTGAAAAGGATTCTTATGAGTCTTATCATAGGGAACCAGATGATTCCATTGATTGTACACAAAAGGATTACAAGACACTAGATGAATTCTTAGAAACTCAAATACAATAATGTAGAGTTGGCTTCAATCCCCATCATTACCCTCCTCCTCCTCCATTAGCACCATCTCATGTTAAATCCTTCTTGGCACTCATACAAGAGATGCTAGATAGTGAAGATAATATCGTAACATGGGATAATGAGTTTGATGTTCTTCGTAATAATCTCATGGAATGGTTATGAAGTTTTCTTGAAAGATGGATGAGTTCATGGTAGGTGGTTGAAGATGAAACTCAATGGGGTATCTAAGTATAGATATAATTGGAAATGAAATGTATTTAGTGATCAATAGATAGACTAATGATTTTTTAGGAAAAAGAGCTTAAGAATGAACATATTATAGTTGAAGATCCTGAAAAAAGCTATTGGTAATTTGAAAAATATATTTAATTAGGTGTTCTCCCTTTTAACCAAGACAAATTATCACTTCCCATTGAGCTTGCTCGAGAAGTCATTTTAAAAAATATATTCATAATCCCTATATCACACTTCATACCCCATATCTATCTTACCAACCTATCCATCAACCCCCCACTAACTCTTTCTTGATAAAGAACCCATTTTTAGTGAAGAAAATGTAGATGAAAAATTTGAAGTCATAACTAATAAAGAAGATGTCATGAGTAACTATGAATAGTAAATCACCATAGGGACTCACCTTATTGAAAACAAGTGTAATTATTACTTCTTGAATGAGGATAAAAACATTGAAGATCCTATTTCAGTTGTTCATATAGAATTTGATGAAAATGTGAAGGAAGAGGTGTTTGATAAAGACCCTATATCTATTGTCCATGATGAAAAAACTCTTGAACATGATAGTCATGAAGAGGAAGACTTAGGTAGATTTTTGTTTCCATAAATCAAGAGTTTGAGAAGTTAATTGATTCAACTTCATCTCCTAATAAGTATACACATGATCATGAGTTTTTTGATGATCATAATAAGTATGAAGTTGAGTGTGCTATCAAGAAGGAAGGTGTATGTAATGTCAATACTAAATAAGTTGTAGTCCTGGAAGATTTTCATGAGACTAAGGTAGAATATGTAGTCCTTGAAGAGTACTCAATAACTTAGCTTGATTTTGAACCACTCTCAGATGCATTGGAGCATAAGGAGGATCATCTTGATGACCTCATACATCAATAAGATGAAGATGAATAGGTAGTGGTTCTAAATGACAAAGAGAGTAAGTATGATTGGAAATAGGAAATGAAACTATTTGAAGAGCGTGAAGAAATTTGAATGTTAAGGGCCAAGTACATGAGAAGGTGGAGAAAGCATTTTCCATGAAAAAAATGAACAAAATTGGGTGGGCTATGTAGATCTCCTTGATGAGCTTGAAAAACATGCAACTGAGAGGAAACCTAATCTTATTGAGAGTACCATGGAAAATAAGTATGTCTTATTGAACCACCATTGGAGGTTGTAGTTGAGGATTACAATGAAAAATTTGAGGATTTTTAGATTCAATAAGTGTTTATTTCCATAGTTTATGTGATTTTATCTACTTTGATTTCATCGAACACATGCCAATTAGGTTGACAAGTATCATGAAGATGATGGAGGCATCAATGCCAAGGATCAAAAGGATACATGCTTCATTCACTCATTCATTACATAAATCAAGAAAAGTTTCAAACTTTCCCTTTGACCCAGGGGGAGGAGTTTCTTTTTTTTAATTTTGTGTTTAAGTTATGTTTTTTTATTTGTGTGTGTGTGTTCCATAAGTTCTCATGAAGCACAAGTGTATGTTTTCTTAGTTTCTTGTCTTATGTGTTATCTCTTTCTAGTTTAATATTATTTGTTATATTTTATAAGGAAAATTAAATTTCATATATGTGCATTGGTGACTCCATATCCTAATGGATAGGGAAAGGCTACTTGTCTTTGCCATATCAAGCATACCACCCCTAAAAATTGATAAGAATGTTAATTATTTTGACAACAAGTCAAAATAGGTCAATCTCTTATAGTATGAAACACAATATATGGGTATATTATAATTTCATAGGGTGTGTATTATCATTTTTATGTTATTTTATTTGTTATCAGCCTTGGTCATTGTCGCATTTGGTCCTAAATCATTTTATGCCATTTAGGGGTCATTTTCTAGTTATTAATAAGAGTTTCACATTTTCAAAGGTTTAAAAGTATTAATAACTCTTTTTAAACGTCAAATATGTTATATTCATTTTCAAAAATGTTATTCATATCTAAAACTTGGATTTTCTTAATTGAAAATGAAGAAAACACGTGAAAAGGAGGAGTTTTGTTAGTTATATGTCCTATAAACGAGAGTGGCACATCAGAGAATATTATGTAATGGAAATTAAACTTCCATAATTAAATTTACATTATTTATCTACTTTTGAAGTGCCAAAAATTTACTAAAACCATTATATTCTCAATCACTCCACTAGGCATATTAAACTAGTCAATAGGTCTTTTGATGGTATAGCTAGTAGGAGAAATTTTTGGTTAAATGATATTAGTTATGGATATTAAATTTATTAAAATTAGTTTTAATATTAATATTTTGAATAATTGTTACCTATTATTTATGAACCATTCTTAAATATATGACTATCTTATTTTACTTACTAATCCCCACACCCTACAGGGTTTGGTTTTGTTTGAGATAGTCTATCCAAATTAATTGATGAATTTACTTGTAGAGGATGTGTAATTAATTATTTAATGTTTTAAATTTTTTTTTCATGTTTGGAGTTGACTTGATAAGCTTAACAAATCATATTTCAAGATGAGGTCACCATTCTCTAGTTGTAAGCATGTTCCACCAATTGTAGAGCTCCTACCTCATGTAGTTGTTTTAGATGAGATTAATATGTCATTTATCATTTAAAAAATTATGTTTTATCCAATATACTTACAATATTATCCTCAAAAACTAGCATCCATAAATTTGCAGTCAAGAATGTTTCACACAGTCATCTTCCTGCAAGTTTCCATCTATAGTCATGGTGTATGAATCTCCTTATAATTTTCATGGAGGTGTAATGAGGAGTCCAAGATATTTATATCATATTATTTCAACATGATAAATCAATATAAACATCTCCAAGTGAAATATGAATGATTGTATTAAAGTTTGCAACACTAATCTGCACTACAACCTTGATGAATTTGAATGTATCCATCTTATATCATTCATGAAGGGGTATTATCTTGAAAAATGATAGTGGGTGTGTGGTCCCACAAGTGATTTAAATAAGTCTCCTAAATCACAAAAAAATTCATTACAACTTTCTAGTATTTTCTATAGTACATTAAGTTTCACGTGACCTTATTGTCCAAATAATCATTAAGAGTGTTTATGCATGATAAGTGATCCTATGAAGGTAATGAGTATGATATTGTTTCAAATAACATAAATGTGGGATGGAATACAAATTATTTTTCCTGACCACCAATTATAGGTTTACCATTGCTCTTAAGGAGACTACCTACAACTTGATTGTAGGTACCTATAGTACCATAGGTCAAACTATGGTGATTCCACCTATAGATATGAGCATTGGCTAATTTAAGTTTTTTAAAATACATAAAAAAAATAATAGACCATGTGACATAGGTTTTAAAGATTCAAAATGCATCTATAAGGCCCTTTTTCCTCCAACTTGGTTGGCTACAGTAAATTGTAGCATTATAGTGGGTTAGAACATAGTGATTTAGAGTATAGTCTAGCATAAATATGACAAGAATAAGTATATATGAATGAAAAATATAATTATAAGACTTAAATAAGATATTTATGAATATCATACTAAATATAAGATAAAATATACACCTACAGGTAGATGAAACATATAACACAGTCACAACCTATCAACATTATCTATTTAAGAGGAAGCCATATATTTAAAATATAGTAAATAATTTTCGGTGTGGTAATGTTTAGAAGAGACTCTAAAGTATTAGGATCATTTAATTGGACTCCCATCATATGGTAAAAATTCACGGAAGGGTTCTCAAATAATCTATATTCCATACTCAAAACCTTGCACATAATCAATGCTCAAAAAAGCCCATCTTAGGTATTGTGAATTTTGGAGAGGAAATTGATGTGATATAACCATTTAAATTGTTATATAACATCATTAACACCTACCCAAACCTATCATGTGTTTATTATGACTAAAATAATAAGTTAAATACCCTATGTTCTATCTGGGTACTCCATTTGGGAAAATCCTACAGGTTTGTCATGAAAATGATAGAAGGTGAGTTCAGGATTGATGAAACCTTGAAAGGAGATGTGGAAGTTTGTAACTAACATGTAAAAATATAAAAAATCTCTACATAGGTTCTATAATATTAGCAAGGTGGTCCAAACCCACATAATAGCATATAGACCTAGTAGGTATTGACTAGGCCTAGTGCTTAATAGGATCCAAATCTCATTTATAGCACTAGTTGGACATTATATGTATTGTAACATGAACATGGTCAGATATAGTGTGTTTTATATTATTTAAATTATAATGGAGACCACATAGAATCCATGTTTTTATCAAACCAACCTAGGCCTAAACAAAATGGAGAAAGGAGCTCGAGAGGCCAATTTTTGAAACTCGCAAAAACATGGAGGCTTAGCATAGGAGCTTGAATATTTGGGAGATGTTGGGGAAGGTTCCAAAAAAAATTTTAATGTCATTTGTTCAAAATTTGTATGTCAAACCTATATGAATAGTCCTTAGGAGGAAAAATTGCTTAAAACCCTCTAAAACCCTAGATAATGACTTGATGAAGGAAATAAGGAAATATATGCACATATATGAGATATTTGTATTAGGAAAATAATTTAATATTGTATAGGACTCTCCAATAATCATTCCCATCAGATTGAGTTTTACCTTACATGGACAGGGTGGAAAATGTTTTTTCTTGATAGTTTTGTGTATTGTGTAGGTATAGAAGGGTTTCAAGAGATGAAAATCATTCTAGGAGATATATTGGGACCTAAGATAACCTCCCATGTCCATTTTTTTAATTATATAAACTCACAAGTGTCTCTTTGAACACGTACATCTTAGCCAGTCCAAACTAGCATAATGAACAAGGAATGATCACCAAGTGAGATGGTGAAAAATTCAAGTGTGAGGGCTTTTAAAGTATAAATAATAAATATAAATTCATGAGACCTCTTTAAAATTTTAATAAAATCCATTTTACCTAATGGATTTGAATACCATCTTGGTTCCATGTGTGAACAATGAGTGAAAGAGGGGTGATTATGACTACAGGTAGTGGTAACTCATATCCAGAAGAATGTCAGTGATTAAAAACACCTAAAATGAATGTTGGAGAATTTTTATAACCCAAATTTATATTTAAATCATCTTAGTTTTTCCTTTTTTACTATGGATCACTCATGGACGGTCAAATGATGAAGGTTATTTATATGAATGCAAATGAAGAATCTTACACAAAATATCAGGATTTTCATGCTTTGAGGGACATTTGTCCAAGTAGACCTTTCATAGTATATTATATATTCCTCTATAATTTATATGCATTAATTTTTTCTCATTTTTATAATTTGTTTAGTGACTCTTGGACTTCGTTATCTTCTCTCCTCAAATTTTATAAGTACTAGCCATTTCGCATCTTGTAAAAATATTCCACTCCATGTATTGAAAATCCATACTATATTGATTTTTTAATTTACCTTTTAATAATAAATTAAATATGGTTTTGATTCCATGAATATTTTTTCTATGTGTGAAAAATTATGTATCGTGATGTTTAGTTATAATCATCTATCTTTGCTTCCCTTTATCCTTTCATGTTTATGCAAGAGTTCCTATTCTAACAAGTCATATCAAGTGTGTTAGGATCCTTTCAAGTGTAAAATAATCCTTAGATTTTGCAATATTCCCTATGGTTAACTTACCTTGACTTGTATTATAAATATCACCTTGATATTGAAACTCTTATGTTAGAATATCTTAAGACTTTGAAGCTTGTATGTAGGTCTTATTTCTTAGTGAAATAAGTATGATGGTGTTGTGGAAATAATATTGGCGTATCAACCCCTTATATTATCCTTATTTATTAGACACTTATGTCCCTTTTCTCATAAGAAAGTTTTTAGTTTAGTGATAAGCACTTCAAGGTGTATTTAGGGAACTAGACCTTAACCTTAGAGGTCTACTTATACTATAAGTACACCCACATACATATAATTATTCCCATGTTTCCCAAATTTGGAGTAGGATTGAACAACCTCCTCTAGGGTAAAATATTTATTGATAATAATAATCACACAACATGAAAAATTAAGTACAAAATAAGAATACAATATTTACATGGAGACACTTTCGAGAAAAAACCACAACAAAGGATTAGCTATATAAAATTATCTGAAAAATATTTGTAGGCACCAATCTACTAGATACACCAATACCCACTCACATAATTTATATCAACCTACCCATTTAAGACACCAATCCCCATAACTAAGCACCAAATTAGTAGGATAAACCAATCCCTTCTTTTAGGAGGCACCAACCTCTTCTCCCAAATATCACAATTGGGATGTTACTTTTTCAATAAATGATGAATATATTTCTATTCACAAATGAAATTATATTTACTTTAAAAATCATATAATTTACCACTTCACAAGGGAGGTGATCCTTCATGAATTCAAAACATTCTTCATATTTTATCTTTTCTCTATATCTAGTCAAAATCTACTCTATGTTTGATCTTAAACCTGGTTCAAATTCTTCATTAAATATACTTGTAAAACTACCTCACATCAACTTATAGATCTATCTTTTAATTAAATGATATTCCATTACTTTCCCCTTTTTAATATACATTCTATCTTCCTTTGTTTCCTTGTCAAATTCCCAGGAGAGGTGTCTCTATGAAGAGGGATGAATTCACTAAAATAGGTGACTCTTCAAAAAACATGAATTTGATTAAAGGGTTAGCAATAATAAAGATTCAAATTAAAATATAACTATTATCCAATGTAGGTTATACCACTTAGTAGGTCAATAATAATTGAATAATAAATTTTCATAAAAATCTAGTTCTCCTATACATACGACTTCATCTAATAAAAATATAATGAAGATATAATAAATACTTCTCACAACATCAAATAGGAACAATAGTTAAAGGATGATGATTTATTGGCCTTTGGCCTTAACCATAATCATCAATTTGCTTCTTTAACATTTTTTTTATTTGACATCATTGACAACCATCTTGTTAATTATCTCATCCATACACCTTTAACATCAATGGCAATATTGTCAATAATTTCCCCTTTATCATTGATGGTAACCCTATAAAGAAATAATATTTGAATGCATCAAGAAGATAACACTCTATGTTTTTTCACTACTCCCCCTTTGTGTATCTCTAACCCTTTGACAATAATGTTAAAGGTAAGGTTGTTAATTTTTTAAAAAAATCCCCTTTTATGTAATACTTCCTCTTCAAATCAACATCATCATTATTCCTTTCCCTATAACTCTCCCCCTTAATAAACTCTCCCCATTTATAAACTCTCCTCCTTTAACATCAATGCAAAAAGAATGTTCATTGCCCTTATATAAAATATTCATCATCTTATCTATCTTTAAATTTTATTCTCCATGGAGCTAATAGATAATTCAATGATTGCCTTTCCCTGAATTTGTACTTCTTCTTACAGACTTAGTGATACCTCTTATGCATGAAATTTGGTTTTCATAAACATGGATTTATTCTTATTTTATTATTCCTCCTTATTTTTCCATAATTTTTTTTTCCTTTTTTTTACTCATCTTCCACATTATTCAGCATAGGAGGTTCCATAAAATCACTTATACAGGAGTGTGTTGTATCTCTAAAGTTATTTCACTTATAGCATATGAAATTTTAATCTAGTAAATGATAAAGTGGATTTTATTTTCTATTTGAAGACCCATAATAACTTATGTTATTATTCCATACAAAATCAATTTTTGTATGTGCCCTATAATTTCTAGTGTTATGACAAAAATGATTACATAACTAGGAATGACCATAAAATAAACTCTGGAACCTAGTCATATGAGTGTCTCTTGGATGGAATGATCTTATGAATGTATTTTTCTCCTTATTGTATTCGTGAAGGATCTTTGTTTTTTGAAGAATGTCATTTTATTTCTTATTGATAATAGGGTTTTTTATCTCTCCAACATAAATATTTAATTTTTATTCACTTGAATTCTTTGGTGCTTCATTAGAGTCTTATTTATTTTCCACCTAATTTTCCTTAAATCCAAGACTAGTCTTTATAAATGGTGACCTCTATCCATTTATAATATCATCCAAAATTTTGGTACTCTTTTAAAACTAGAGATTCCTATTTAGCTTAGCCATCATTTTCTATAATTATTTCCTTAGGGAGATAATCTTGGACTCTAAATCCTCACATTTATCTTCCTTTGTTTTTAGATGAATTCTAACTTTGTCTTCCATTATTTTTTCCTCTTCTAGTTGAGTCTTTAATTCCATGATATTTATTTTGGATTCCTCAAGGTTTTGGGACTTTTTTTCTCTTCACTCACAATCCTCTTTTTCCTATTTTTGTAGATACGAATTTTTTTTCAAATTTTTTTTCTTAGGTTGCTTGACCTCACTTAATCAAAAAATTATTTATCCTTCAATATTCACTTTTCCTTCATTTTCATCATATTATTATTCTTCTAAATCCATTTATTCTTTTCCTTTACTCAAAAAATTATTTTCTTTTTCTATGAAATACTTCTTGTTTCTATTTCCATGTGTGCTCTTAAGATCTATCTTCTATCATTTAGACTATACTTGAAGGAATCATTGATGATACCAATTGAAGATCACACACTTATATTGAGAGGGGCGTGAATCACTATAGACTAATATTTACCAATTTTAAACCTAAAAACTACAATAATACAAATGACACAACATCAAGAATTAAGTAGATAAAAAGAACACAATATTTATGTGGAAACCCTTTCAGGAGAAAATGGCAGCAAAGGATTGCTTATATAAAACTATCATATAAATATTCATAGGCACCAACCTATACCAATCTCCACTTATATAATTTGTAGACACCATGCCCCATAACTAATCAGTAACTGAACAAGAGACAACAATATCTTGTTTTAAGAGGCACCAACCTCATATAAAAAATATCACTTTTAGGATGTTGCTTTTTCAACAGATCATGAACATATTTATCTTCAAAATGTTGATAATAGTTCCTTCAAAAATCATCTAATGTGCCTCTCGACAATGGAGGTTATCCTTCACAAATATACAACATTCTTCATATTTTAACTCTTCTCTAGATATGCTTAAAATTTTAATTTAGGTTTGCTCTTAAATATGATTTTAATTCTTGATTTAATCTACCCATAAAACTACCTAACATCTGCTTATAGATATCCTTTTAAATAAAATGATATTCCATTACTAGAAGAGGTGTTTGTTATAAAAATAACAATCGGCTTAAAGGGTTAGCCAAAAATCAACCTTTAAATTAAAACATAATCATTGTCCAATGTAGGGACCACCAATTATAAGGTCAGATCATAGTTAAATAATATACGTTATTCATAAAAACCTAGTGATCTCATACATATTAAGTTGGCCAACAAGAATCTAATGAAGTTATAATAAATACTTCTTACAAAGTTATCCAAGAATGATAGTTAAAGGATGGTGATTTAATACACTTTGGAATTAACAATAGTCATCAATTTTATTCTTGAAAAAATGATTTTGACTTTGATATTATCGAGAAACCATCTTGTCAATAATATCATCCATACACCTTTGACATCAATGAAAATTTTACCAACATGGTTATATACATATACATATACATATACATACATACATCTTCCTTTGTCTTTAGTTGAATTCTCACATCCTATTCCATAACATTTGCCTTTTCTAGTTGAGTCTTTATGTCAATGATAATTCTTTCAGATTCCTCAAGATCTTGGGACATTTTTGCTTTTGACTCATAATCTTCTTTTTCATATTTCTACAGCTACAAATTTTTCTTCAAATTTATTTTCTCGAGATGTTTGATTTAACTTGAGGGAAAAATGAGTTCCCCTTCAATTTACACTTCTCATTCATTTTAGTCCTATTCTTCTTATTTTAAATCGATCCTTTATTTTCCCTTTCTCACAAGGTTGTCTTCTATTACCATGATATCACTTCTTCTTTCTATTTCCATGGGTGATATTTAGATATACCTTCTAGTGGTTAGACTATACTTGAAGTAATTGACTCTAATACTAATTAAATAGCACATAATTATGTTGAGATGGGGGGCAAATCAATATAATATAGTCCTTACTAATTTAAAACATAATAACCATAACAATACAATTCAAACAACATCAATGATTAAGTACACAAGAAGAACACAACATTTACGTGGAAACTCTTACTAGTAGAGGTTCCTATAATTTCACTAAAACGTGTTAATTACATGGATAACTTATAGAGGGTTAGCATAATAGGTAAAAGAGAGACATAAAATTATACAAACCACATAAAACATCTTGAATTAGACTAAAAAGTAGGTTGTAGAATTTTTATAATAAAATAGGACCATATTTCATATTGCATCATATTACAAAACAAATTAAAATGGACTACTCAACTGTGCATACACCATACATAAAATATAATAAGGGAAAACCATAATAGGATATTTTTTATTAATCTCTATCTATATATCAAACCATATTCTATTACATATAAGTAATATTTATATCATTTGAAAATCCTAATGTCTCTTCACCTTCCAAGCTTCTTAGTAAAAAAATGAAATACTTTTTACATTCTCCAATTATCAGATTAGCCTTTCAAGGCTGAATAAATATAAAACTACACACAAGACAAAATAAAAAACTTCACACGTTCTTATCTTATATACATCATGGGTTTTAGCAAGCTTTATTATACATCCAACACTTTCCAATAATTAATTATTTATCTCATCCTGAGATAAAGTTGTATGATGAGTTAAATTCAACTGGAAAGATAAGTCCTAAATAGAATTCAAATTAATCGATAGAGGTGTCATTTATTGGTTTCCACCCTTTACATACTACTTATCTACCCTTTTTGGTTTTAAAATAATTAACATAATAGCCTAGCACCCTTTTATATTTTCAATTGGTAGGTAAAACTAGGTGGTTTCCCTTTATAGGTTTATAGCAATCAAGCCTCATTCCTAATGTTTACACTATCTAACAAAAATGTCAATCTATTAGAAGTTGAAAAATTGTAGATTGTAAATCTTATTACTATGATTTGGTGGATGGTTATTTGAATGTCTATAGAGTTTATTGTTTTTGAGTAGATGTTATCTCCATAGCCCCTAATGTATCTACTTCCAAGGGTGTCTACAAATATTATCCCTATGACCTTATCTCCTTTTCCTGTATGATTTTTAGAAGTTTCTATAGAGGAATGAGCTAGGGCTCATTTGAAATTTATGGAATTTATAGATTGACATGAACTATATCTAATTTGAGAATTTTGTAGTTAATAAGTTCTTCATGTACCATTACAAGGAGAAGGTGTAGTTGTGGCTAGATCATCATCATGTTATGAATTTATTATTCTTCTATGTTTTTAATCAATGCCTTAGCATTAGGTTATTTATGCTACATGTCCAAGATGAGATCATCCATTTTGTCTACTATACTTTGGGCTTGAATGAATGTGAAAGTACTATGCATTATTAAATAATGACATACTTTTAGTTTCTATACAACAACTCATAAATCTAGCATTTTTTTGAGTTTGCTACTCATCTTCGCTACAGTTTCCATATGATCTTCCAATATGTCTTTAACTTTATTATAAATAATAAATTTAGGTTGCGTGTCAATCATAAATTGATTCAAATATTGTCTTGAATTGAGCATATCTTGTGCTAGCTTTTTCGCTTATTTTTAGTTAGTGTCTAGGATTTACTCATATTCCTCAAGAATTTGGCACATGGTCTCTATTTTTTACCTGAGCTATTGTCCTTCTTTCCCTAGTGCCAAAACATTAAGTGAAACTCCGTAAATTTTTGTAAGATCTATCAATAGTGTCATAAATTATATATCTTTTGACATAACATGATCACATAGTACTTCAATATCTAAGGAGAGACAAACATTATTTATTATCTTCGTCACATTCATAAAAATCTACTCTACTCTATCCTTTTCATCTCATAGCATTATAACTTCTCTCTCTAAATTTAAATCCCTATAAACAATTCATTCCTAGAAATATGGATGCTACTTCAATTTGCTTAGAGAATGACAACTTGGTGATATTTAGTAATGTTTCCATTACATTGGTGGAAAGTGAAATGTATATAGTGGAAAATATTATAGGCTTTAGTGTAAATTGTGAAAGTGGAAGCAAGAAGGTATTTTTTTGGGTGAATATAGCAAGGACAACTTATAGCCAATGACTAGGAACCTATATTATTTTTTCAATTCCCTTAGTATGACTGGTGGAGGCTACCTTATCTTGGACTTGTTCATCCTTGATCTCCTTATCCTTGGTGGCTAACTCTACCTTGGCCTTATTCTTTGCTTCATCTTATGTGTTAGCTTCTTATACAACCTTTGTTTGATATTTAACATAGGATTTGGCTTTGGCCTCTACATCAACCTTACATTTAGCTTCTAATTTTGCCTTAACCTTGGATTTAAATTACCTCTTGTCTTAGTTTATTTTTAATTTTATTTATGTTGCACATATTACACCTCTTTTTATCACCTTTGCTCTTCCTTGTGTTGTTTATTTTTTTGCCTTTACTTGTTTATCCTACTTACACATAATTTTAACTTTCTTAAATTTCTTATTTTTGGCCTCAATTTCCTTCTATGAAACCTCTAATTCCTAATATTTATTTTCTTGGTCCATCATTGCATCTTGCTACCTCAATTTTAGATTTTATGAAACTTGTTGTAATGTTGATGGTGGCATGACTACTTATTCTTGTGACTCCTTCATGTTTTTTTCTTGTTGTCTCATTTTAGGATCACTCTTCACCAAGAATGGTAATATCCATGGGTTATTATTATTCCCAAATTATCTCATCATATTCAGTCTATTTAGAGGATATTTTTGGACTCAAATTTTCTTTTTGTACTATCTTCTTTCTTCCAGATTTGGCTGGAGGCTTGACTGTCTACAGGTGTACTAAAAGAAACCATCCTTTATCATATTGTTTGAGATGTCTTCACACATATATGTGTGAATGGTCACCTAAAAAAACATTATGTGGAGTTATCTACTATAAATAAGTCTACAACATGTGTAATAAATGATCCTACAACTAGTTCTATTGAACATATTTTAGCTTCCAATTTCTGATAAGCTACTTCATATCTTACAATGTCACCAACAATAGAAGAAGGTGGTTGAGTGATATCAACCCACAAGTCTTGAATTAATTATTTTTTCACTTGGGAATTTCACACTACTTTCCAAAATAAAAAATCTTTTTCCTTTATTGCATCATATACCTCTGTGTCAATTTCTTCCATCATTGACTAAAGATAAGTTACACTTGATGGATATTTGTGCAACCATGGGTTTTTAAATCCATGGCTTCACTTACTAGGTTTATTTATTTGTTGGGGGTTATGAGACTCTATGTGTAGGTGATTTCCTCTTTCCTTTATCTGGTTGTGATGATGCTTATGATTGTGTCGACTATGTGGGTTGCTATGAAGGCACTTGATTTCCTTGTTATTGTTAGGATTATATAGGAATGGTTTTTAATGGACGTATAGAAATAATAGCTAAGGATTTATATCCATAGACCTTAGTTTTTACATCAACCATTTGAATGATGAACATAATCAAAGTGATAATGGGGTTAGACAATTTATGTACTTTTATTTATATGCCATTGTGTAGCTTGGTAACATATGCATGTTGACCTAGATACTGTGTTACATACTACAGAATCCTACGATGTGATCAAATAAGTGAGAGGGATTTTATCCATCATGAATTGAACTTCTAAAATTATTCATAATAATAACTAGGCTTGGTCCATGTAATTCTTGTGAAGGCATTACCTGGCCAAAAATTGTTAGTGACATTTACTAGCCCTAGAAGATATTTCCACTGAGTGAAACATAATAATAGGGAAAATAATTGATATTGAAACATTTGTGTAGTTAGTGCAAGTAAATTTTAAATATTGTTGTTCAGATCAATGGTCAATAATTTAGGCCAATTAAAATCTTGATGTAGCTTCATAATTTAGTAAGTAATGTCATTGATTCCTCTTGTTGTTTAATTAGAATGATTTGTGGTTTGTGAAAAGCTCTTCATAATACACTGTACCATGATCCATAGAGTAGAATATGAAATTGAGTCAAAATTATTTCCTCTTATTGCCCTAGTGGTGTATTATTCTCTTATATCTAAATGAAGTGGTGCTGATATAGAATATTATTGCATTAGATATTTACCTTGATTGGATAGGCCAGTTGCTTTTAGCATTGAGTGTGTATTGATTCAAACGGTAATGTCTTGAGATAGATGAATACTACCTTAATTTTACCAACTAATCATTGTCATCATGACTTCATGTAATTAGCTAAAGGTAAGAATCTTGAATAACCTTTAAATTTTAGAACCATAGATTGGATGATGTAGTGTTATAATTTCGAGTTATGCTGTTGGTTGGGATTCTAGAGTAAATAGATTAGCTTATGTTATATCAATTAAATCAAGGGATTATTTTTAATTATACTTTATTTGTTAGAGACCTAACCCTATTTACATTTCCTCATTTTTATTATTAGATAATTGGATTAATAGTTGACCTTTGTTTATGGATGGAATAACTAACAAAACTGATGATTAATCTAAGGAAGTACACTCTAGTGAGAGATTTGTTTGCAAATAGATACTTAAAAGGTCAATCACATAAATATCCTACTAGATATAGAGTATTATGTATATCTATTTTCCATATCCCTTTATTTTATAGATTTTTAACACCCAAATTCATGTTACTATCTCATTTGACTACATTAACTACTTGCGCATGAATGTTATCTTCAAAATTAATATTAGATGCTAAAAATCATCTCAACATATACTTTTGGTACATATGTCATGTGATTTATCATTGATATTTATTTCTTATGGAGTAAATTTTCCTTCAATTAATCAATTCTTTATATGCATCAACATTTCATATTATTGGCAAATCAACTTCAAAACTACTACATTAATTTAAGATACCATACTATTAGAGATCTAACCTGACCATTGGCATTTTTTTCTCTCTTTTCACTACCTTCCTAGACTTAATTACCAATATTTATGTAGTGGTGGCTAGCTATCATGGATGAGATATCTTGGCCAAGTGGTCACATCCTATGATGAGATATGATTGTACGGGTTATAACGTGTTTCATAAAAAAAAAAATATTAAAAAAAATTCTAACCTACAAAATGAAATAGAAAAATAAATAACTTTAAATAAAATCCTAACTCCATGGTGCTACTCAACACCCACTTAATTTTTAGTAGCATCATAGAGATTAAATATGATATGGCTTAATCCTACATCCATTGATTCACCATGGTAAAATTTTGAAGGATATAAGGTTATTTACATTATATATACAAATCTCTTGGGAATTATTTAAATATGCTCTCATATATCAATATAAGTGGATCTGGGTAGAATTGTTTAGATGAAAGATTATGATGAAGCCATGTTTTATGACTTTGTTTATTCATTTACTAGGTCCACAATGCTCTTACCCTATCTTATTCCATCTCATTTAAATATGAAAATCATGCCTTTAATGAGTCTTTATCCCCTAACCTCATGACTATTGTAATGCATAGACTGGGTACAATGTACTCGATATGCATTACTATCTCGATGCCATATACTAATTGGAAGGGAGTGAATTTGGTGATTCACATTAAATATGTGTGATAGGACTATATAATTTTAGGAATGTTATCCAAATAATCATCTCTCTTGACATTGAAATTTTTTTTCATCATCTTACCCAAAATATTATTTGATGTTTATGCCTATAGATTAGCCTATAGATGGTAAGTTGTAATTTTGTGGTGTGATATCATGAATTCTTATGTGAGAATATTAATAGTTTTATTTGGTAAAGTGAATGCCTATAGCACATACCTGATTATATGTACATGTAAACCATGTAATGATGTTTTTATATAATAACTTGGTAGCATCCTTTACACCACAAGAGAGAGTAACAATAATGTCTAGCCACTTTTTGAAATAGTCAGTTGTTTTGATAATATATATGGCATCAATTCACTTAATCATTGGAGATATAGGTCCTAAAAATTTGATTCCACAATTTTTGAAAGGATTTTCTATAAGCGTAAAAACCATGGGTATTTCATCTTGCTAATTAGGCATACCCATTCATTGACATATGTTGTAGTGTTTAGTAACTCTATGTGCATCCTAAGAAAAGTGTAAACCATCATAAAAAAATATGTAGTATTTTCCTTATATAATCATCTCCTATGAAGTGTCCTCGTATAATGCCTAGGTGATCTTGTATAAATTAGGGTCTCGTGTTCTAACGCTACTCTGTGTATTACATCATCTTTACCTAGATTTTATAAAAACCAATTTAATGGGGGTATATGGTATAGATCTAGTAAGCACCTATTTCTTGTCCCTATCTATATAATGTGTAGGAAAATTTTGTTATTCAAATAAGTTTATGATGCCCTCCATGTTATAAGGAACTATAACAGCTTGAAATAGATGTGCTTAGGAGATTCATCTTTGAGTTCTTCTAGTTATTCCACATTGTGTAGTTTGCTAAGTTGATATGAACCCACATTCTTCCATCCTAGTTTCACATTTATTGAAAATTAAAATTATTGTAATATCATCAGCCACTTGGAGATCCATCCCCCCATCATTAAATTATTGACAAGGTATCACAATGATTGGTGGTTCGTGAAGAATTCAAAATGTGTACGCAATAAGTAATACTAAAATTTTTTTAATCCAAAGAGAATGGTGAGTGTTTCTCTCTTAGTGTTTGTGTAATTATTTTACATAGCTAAGAGTTTCCTAATTGAAAAAATTATTGTATGGTCTAGCCCACCTTTGCCTAGTTGTGTTAAGATGAATCCTATCGTAGTGCCCAAAGCATCAACATGTACATGTAATGGATTTCTCTAATAATGAAATACCAAGATCAATGTTATTACCAACCCATGCTTTAGCTAAATAAATATTTTTTGACAATAAGTTCTCAATTCAAATATGGTTTCTCTATATAGTAGTTTTTCCATGGTTGTTGATATAGTTACATATCCTTTTATGAATTTCTATCATTACATAGTATGTGACATAATAAGACACTAAAAGGAATAGATAATAGACATATCTTTAAATTTAATGTAATGCACAAAGATTTTCATCACTCTAGCATCAATTGAGGTTTAACAAGTACTCTTTAAATAGAGAAAAGGGTGAACAATCATCTAGCTAGACCACTAGTAAATCATGAATGAAGTCTTTAAATATATTTATCACAACTATAGAAAAATAATAAGTATGTTATTTAAACTAAATGGCATTACCTTATATGCAAATTAACTTCATTAAGTATAAAAGGTAGTTTTGGCATGATCTTCTTTGGAAATTAGAATTTGGTGGTACCCACTAAACCCATATATAAAGGAGTATACGTCATGCTTAGAGAAAAATTCAAGTACTTAATCCATAAAAGGGATAGGAAATGGATCAATGACATAAGTGTCACTAATTTCACTTTAATCCCCACACACCCATATTTTTCCCATCTCCTTAGGTTATACCACCATGGGGATCACCCATTATTCCTTCTCAACTAGATACATAATTATAAGTTATTGCATTAGATCCAATTTATCCTTTATTTTAGTTTTTATTTTAGGATTGATTCTATATGGTCACTTTTACATAGGGAATACACATTGCATTATCTCAATGTGCATCTCACCCAAGGATAGGTTTATGCCTTTGACCTCTAAATATCTACTTGGAAACACATCCTGGTAGGCTCTTAATAATTTTAGGTCTTCAGAGATCTATTATTCTCCCTAGTAATCTCCCACTGATGCAAGCTTAGGGGATGATTTTGTCCCAATATTTCATTACATCTTCTATAATGGTTACTGATATAATTTTTCTGATCCACTAGGTATAGTATCCTGTAAAAGGAATTTTCCTTCCCATTGTGGGATGTAAATGTTTCACAAATTTACTTCTTCTACTTGCTCTATATTTTGTACGGGTTTAAGGTCCTATTAACATTTCCATTCAAATAACCCTTCCAAATAAAGATCCACATAACTATCATTATCACTAGACTTTATTAGATCATTGTTTAATCTATTATAGCATTGAATCTAGAGCTATTTTTTATTATCTTTGTAATTGTGGAGTGTAAATTGTAGATCTTACATAGTTTCTCGATAAGAATATGATTCACTAACATTTTTTAAATCTTCTACACATTCATGACATCAATTTTTTTAATATTTGGTTGGGCAATCTGTACTAAATAATTATCATATTCAAATACAAAAATTTGGATAAAATATTACTAAAGTTGAATATAATGTTTGGTTTCTCTTATCCATTCCCGATGCATGTACACTAATGTTTGTAGAGCTGAAAGAATATGACTAAATATGTGCACCCAATATCAAGGATCTACTCCTTCTATAGTCCATACATCAACAAAATTATTGATGTGAAGTTCATGGCATTTCCTGTCTTGAATTAAGGGCCATTATAATTTAATAATTTTTGGTCATTGAAACCTTGGACACAATATTTCACAGCCATCCTCCCAACATATGTCTAGGTTTGTATGCATAGTGCACCATGTTATGTTAGTTACTTTCAATACATAGATTAATGTGATGAATCATTGATATACCTCTGATACACAATGTTAAAGCCTCAAGATGAATGGATTAAGATACTTGGTCATAAAATATTGAGGTATTTAGATTTTTTTAGAAAACACCACTCATAGAGGTCTCAACTCATGATCTTTATCGAGCCAATTCGGGATATGTGCATCTAATTCTCCACTTTTGGATGAGGTCTAATCCCATGGTAGGATTCCTTCATGGGTAGGTTCATTATAATCCATCATAGTTTTAGTATTATTATAAGAAAAGTTTACCTCATATTTTATTGGTGAATTTAATGAAGGAGAAACAAATTATTCAATTTAAACTTGTCTATCTGGCAACATTGTGATAACTAGTTTAAATACTAGCGGTTGTTCTTGTTGCATAGTACTAGTCTTCAAATTTTGACATTCAATAGTGTGCACCCTACTTTGCCTTTCATATGTCCCCACATTAAATCAACTATTATCCCTATAAGCATAAGGAGATTCTAGTTCTTTAGGAATCATATATTGCTTCTATTTAAAGGTATGAGTATTATTTTATCTTTCTAATGCACTTCTATTGGATTATACAAAGTGTTAATAATCATTTTCCCATAGTAGGCACATTTATTACAAATTAATTTAGTGTGATATATATATATATATATATATATATATATATATATATATATATATATATATATATATAATCTTTATGTTATTTACCTCAAAGTCTCTTCACAAGCTAAGTTTAACTACCTTTATTTGAACATCCTCTATTCATCCAATAGGTTTGACTCTTCCATAATCTACAAAGTTTAATGTTACTAGAATGTAACTTAGAGTTAGCCATCCATTATTTTCCAATGTAGAGAGAGGAATCATATTAATGGTACTAATAAATTCAAATACTACATTTGGGATTTCATATCTAGCCAACTCAATGTTTATCCTTGAATCCACATCCAAGGGCTTCTTCATCTTCATGTACTAAACTAACTTGTTGGCCCTTGTTTCTCCTCATTGCATAAACTACAAAATATTATGAAGGAGGTTCATGATAGTATGGTATATATATATATATATATATATATATATATATATATATATATATATATATATATATATATATATATATATATATATATATATATATATATATATATAATGAAATGTGCTAAGTAGTTTCATTAGATCTGTCAAGTGGTCATAATTCTCTCTTATCTCAAGATCTTACCAATTTCCCTATACGTTTGAGCATCAATACTAGTATTATCCTCATCATAATTATGTTTTTATTATATTTCCTATAATACATATGGAATTTGATGCATTAAATTATTTTAAATTGTAGGGTCAGAGTATTTATCCTACTAAATGTTTCTAATACCTAGATCTTGAGGCATATTTAATAGATTTAACCCTTGTTCTACCATTTCTTTCCTTGTGATAGATTTCACAAATTCATTTTCCTTTGGATACACATTAATCATGTTTAAATTACACACTAACTTATCATTTCTTTGTTTTTATATAATACATAAATCTTCCATTCTATGTTGACCTTTGATCATACAATATACATAACAAACTTACCTTTTTGGATTGGTTGGATACTTCTTCACATAATGACTATATACACCACATATATAGAATTACATTGGTGGTATTTTTTGATGATTATCATTATTGTGACCTCTTAGATATCCACCATGATATCCTACCTAATATCCTCTTTTGTAGCCTCCTCTATTTTGTTGATATCCCTAATATTAGGATTAGTATCCATTATATCCTCTTGACTAATCTATGTGTGCATCATACCCTCCATTTTGATGTTGAGGAGAACTTGGGTAAAAGTTGCTTACTATTGTTTCATATTCAAGTTGTTCTATAGTTATGCATACTATCTAGAATATTGATATGATGGAGATGACATATTATTCTAGCTAGTTAAGCCTTGTGGCTAGTACTATGGTGATGATGGCATATGATATTATGGTAATGAAGGCACCCATCTTTGAATGCATTGAGTTACATTAATCATCTTCACATCTAGTCCTTAAATTTATTTCTTTAAATTGGGTATTTGCTTTGATGCAACTACAAATACATTCTTAGTTATATCTTGCTTTGACTCCTACCATGCACAAAAACTAGTCTCATCATGATTTGTATATTTTAAAAATATGTAATACATGCAGTGTGATTTATAAATATATTACTAAAGGATATGGAATTTGGATGTAATATGTATAACTACCTTACAAAGTTCACAAAATTTTGTTTTGATTTTAGGGAAATCATTCTTACAATGTCCTTTGCGAGCACACTCTACCCATCATAAGACTAATTTAGGCTTGTCATTGTCATGCATTTCATTCATCCTCATTATAAAACAATAAAAATTAGATTCTACTTTTGATCATACTGAGTGAAGATCTGCATAGTCTTCTATCTTCTCAACCTTGACAAAAGTAGATCGTGCATCAACTTTGGTGCAGAATTAGGTTTGCATAATAATGAACCTTTTTCTAAGTCATAATTATTGTATGATGTAATTAACATTATCTTTATATTCAAAAATTAAATCAATTTTATTCATTATGTTAGAGAAGATGTGATCATATTTCCCAACTATTTCTCTTAATTTTTGACAATTCTCCCTTAGATCTTGGATCACTTCACTAGAGCATTTTCTAATTTTGAATTTTACTATCAATAGATCTTTGCCTTGTTTTAAACCTAGGGTATTGACATTTATTTTAAGAATTCACTCCAAAGTAAGTGCTCCCAATATCCTATGAGTATTAATTTATTCAGATCATTTGATGTAACCCCTTTTGCAACCCATTTCATCCCATATGTGACTAAGTACTATTCTAGATCTAAAGATCCATCATGCAAAATTAAAGGTACAAACATACCTGCATGAAGATTAATATATGATGTATTTTTAGCTATTACTAAAAGTGTCATAAAACTGATAACTTTAAATATCACTGTGTGGACACCAATTATTACACCATTAAGCAACTACGTAATGGTTACTATGATTATAAGACAATTTTACTATGATTTTTAGGGGTAACTAAGAATTTTTCCTCCTATAAATTCCTTTTTTCCAATGCATATTTGGTTTCTATACTAGTCCTTCCAAACTTATTGGTAAAGGAAGCAAAACAACATGATTCAACTTCTCTCTATATACTTTTTTTTTTACCTTATATAAATAAAGTGGGCTTGGGGGATGCCTACTCTTGAAATGAATGACACTTAGTTATAACTTTTTCTTGGTTTGAATTTTAACCTATAATAGTACTACCTTTAACTTTAACCTCTTACCAAGAACATTCCTTCTTGTTTCTAGTGAAAACCCCCTTAGTTAACTGCAACATACCTCTGATTATTAATTTATCTACCTCAGGTTCTCTACTTCCATCATCCTCTTTACCATCTAGAATTTCTTCATATTCAACATACACTTCTCTTTTGGCATATTTCACACCTTATTTTAGAAATTATTCTTTAAATCATCTTTGCCTTACACTGCTCTAGATCTATCAACTTTTACTTTACTTTTAGTCCTACTCACAATTAATTATGGTTTGTTATCTTATTCAATTTTCTTTGATGTTGTAGCTCTCTCTTGAGTCCAAGAATTTTATTTCCACTTAGAGTCTTTTCACCTTTCATTTTTTAGGATCATGTTAAATTTAATCTTGCTCATCTCCTTTTCATCTACATTCTCTTCTATGCACCACCATGGTTTCCCAAGAGACTACCCCATGTTAGTTGGAGTAGGCACGATGACCTTTTCCATAACCAAAATTTTGATCAAAAATAGTAGTCACTACAAAAAACTTCCTTCTTATTCCTTAAACAAATCAATCATATTCAATCTTAAATATTATTTATCCTTGTATTGAGTAATCCATGATATAAAATTTGATCATAGTCTTTATCTAGTAACCTAGTACTTGGGACTAGTTGGTATCTATGTTATGAATTCTTTTTAGCTCATCCTATGTCCAATTTATAAATTTTATTTTCCTTGAACTAAAGAAATAATATTCTAAGATAGTTAGCCATGTAACTAACAGTCAGGGAAATTCAGACAATAAAAATTAATATATTTTTCCATATATGTGTTCTTGGATGATCTCTTCTATAGTTTTTCTAAAAAATTTCTCATCTTCCTCTACACATTCTTAATTATATCAGCTAGGCATAATTCTACATCTCTCAGCCTTGGCAACCATCTCAACATAGTTCATCTAATTTAGTTCCATGCTCACCACACCATTATTAGTAGAGGTTCCTGAAGTCTCAAAAAAACATGATAATTATAGGGATAACTTATGTAGTGTATTGCATAATAGGTTAAAGAGAGAGGGAGAATCATACAAACCACATACAATATATTGAATTAGACAAAAAATTAGATTGAATCATATTATAATAGAACATGACCATAAATAATATTACATTAGATTATAGAATAAATAAAAATAGATTAATTAACTACGCATACAACATACATAAAAGAAAATAATGGAAAACCATAACAAGATAATTTCTATTAATATCTAACAACACATCAAACCAGATTCTACTACATTGAAGCAATATTTATAGCCTTTTTCAAACTTGATGTCTCTTCACCTTCCAACCTTCCAAGAAAAAAAAAATACTCTTCACGTTTTGAAATTATTTGATTAGACTTTCAAGGATAAATAAGAATACAACTACATAAAATACAAAATCAAACATTTTGCACATGTGTTTATCCTATAAACTCTATGAATTCTAGCAAGCTCCTTTTTATGTCCAATAAAACTCTTAGGATAAAACCATGGTAAATTATTTCTTATATAAAACTATGTTAAAAATATTCATAGGCACCAACCTACTAGAGACACCAATCCCCACTTACATAATTTAAAATTGCCAATTCACTAAAGACACCAATCCCTATAACTATAGACCAACTCAACAATAGACACCAATCTAATATTTTAGGAGGCACAAAACTCTTCTTCAAATATCACCTTTGGGATGTTTATTTTTCAATGGATCATCAACATATTTCTCTTCACAACTCAGATTATATTTCCATCACAAAATGTCTAATGTGCCTCTTCATAATGGAGGTGATACTTCACAAATATAAAAAAACCTTCATCTTTTATCTCTACTCTAGATTTACCCAAATGTTTGTCTAATTCTACTCTTAAATATAGTTAAAATTATTGATTAAATCTACTTGTAAAAATGCCTAGTGTCTACTTATAAATCTAATTTTAAATAAAATGATAATCCATTAAGCTTCATTATATCTTGCTTTTATACCTTGTTAAATTCCTAAGAGATGCATGTCTTTTAAGAGGGATGACTTCACTAAAAGAGGTGACTATCCTAAAAACAACAATCCACTTAAAGAGTCAGCCAACAATCAAGGTTAAAATTAAAATATAACTATTCTCCAATGTATGTTACACCAATTATATAGTTGGCAAACAATTAAATAATAAGTATTCTTCATAAAAAACTAATACATATGAAGTCATCCAAAAATAATATCATCAAGATATAATAGATTCTTCTCATAAATCCAGTCAAGAATGATAGTTAATTGATGGAGAATTAGTGGCATTTAGCCTTAACCACCATCATCAATTTTATTCTTAAACAAACAATGTTCTCTTTGACATCAATGCCAATATTGTAAACATGCTTATGTACATACATACATACATACATAGAGAACATAAGGATCCTAGTTTTTTAAAACATTATTCTAAATTTGTTTGGTATAAAACTCATGTTCAATCTATGTATACATGTGTATATGTATGGATTCATGTATGTATGTATGTATGTATGTATGTATGCATCTGTGTGTATTGATGTATGTATGTATGTACATATTTATGTATGTATGTATGTATGTATATGTATACATGCATACATACGTGTGTGTGTGTGTGTGTGTGTGTGTGTGTGTGTGTGTGTGTGTGTGTGTGTGTGTGTGTGTGTGTGTGTGTGTGTGTGTGTGTGTGTGTGTGTGTGTACATATACACACATATATGTATGTATGTATATACATTATTTTCATTATTTTAAAGTAGGACACTTGTATATTTAAAAAAAAACATATTAAATATTTTTTAAAAATAAAAAATACTTTATGTTTTTATTATGGGTAAAGGGAGGGTTTTTTTAGATAGCGACCCATACCTTAGAAGTGAAGTAGGTAATCAAGGTAACAAAACACTCAATATAAAAATAAAATATGATGGAAAGGAGCCAAAGAACAATAAAAGAGAATAAAAAAGTGGCCCAAAATGGAAATATTTTCAATAAAAGATGTTGCACAAGACAAAAACAAGAGAGAAACTAACTATGCATCTCCCATAAAATATTATTTGTTAGATATAAGAGACATTATAATGGGTTTCCAACTTATTTTACCTTTACCTTTATTTCTATTTCTAATGATTTTCAATTCTCCTCCTACTTGAGGATTTGGAAATATGGAGATAGAGATTTTCAGAGACTTCTCTTGATTTAGTGTGTGGTCTAAGTCAATCACACTTGCTCCTTCAATTGGATCCCGGGCTGCCACATTTGAAATAGATTGTATATTTCCATAAGTCTTATCCTATACCCCTATGGCCCTCTCCTTCATCAAATTTTTCTCACAATAAAGTGTCTCCAAAATTGGATTACGATCCTTTACCTTGAACAAGATCACTAATTCTGAACCCTCATTCTCACATCCTTTATCATTCCTAGTTGGAACCATAATATGCTCAATTTCTACATTTTTTCACCATGAAACTGACTTCTTGTATTTGAGGATCAGGAAATCATTTATAAAATGTCCTATTTTGAAACATGTTCTACATAAAAATCGGATCCCTTCACAGTCTAAAGGTTCAATCCATTTTTTATCACCCACTCTCAATTCTATTTGTCTAGGTAAATATTTAGTATAATCAACTTGAATAAAAAAATGGGAAAAAAGAGGTGTGTCCATCATCCTCTATCATTTCATCAACATCTCTAAATTTACCTAATGTATTTTAAATATTTGTAAATACCATTTCATCCTAAAAATGATATGGAATATTTGGAAGCCTCACAAAGTGGATACTAAGGCTTAACCAAGAAAGTGTGTTAATCCCATTCCCACACATTATATTTGAAAATAGACTCTATATCTTCAACTAAATTAAAAACTAGAATTAAAAACCCTCTAGAACAGGGGTGGATCTGAATCCATTATGATGAAATCCATTCATGAAGAGGTTTGAGAGTTAGCCACAGACCTTCAAATTTAAAAACCAGTCCTTACTTGGTTATCCATTCCTCCCTCTCAGAAATGATTTCCATTTCAAATTTATGAAAAAGAAGAATTAGGGTTTCCTTAGTTGGCACCATGGGGGATGTTTTCTTAGATGATCTCCTCTATAGTTTTTCTAACATTTTTCGCATCTTCCTCTACACATTCTTAATTATATCAGCTAGGCATAATTCTACATCTCTCAGCCTTGGGAGCCATCTCAACATAGCTCATCTAATTTAGTTCCATGCTCACCACACCATTATTAGTAGAGGTTCCTGAAGTCTCACTAGAACATGTTAATTATATGGATAACTTGTGTAGTGGATTGCATAATAGGTTAAAGAGAGAGGGAGAATCATACAAACCACAGACAATGTATTGAATTAGACTAAAAATTAGATTGAATCATATTTATAATAGAATGTGACCATAAATAATATTACATTATATTATAGAATAAATGAAAATAGATTAATTGACCATGCATACAACATACATAAAAGATAATAAGGGAAAACTATAACAAGATAATTTCTAGTAATATCTAACAACACATCAAACCAGATTCTATTACATTGAATCAATATTTATAGCCTTTTGCAAACTTGATGTCTCTTCACCTTCCAACCTTCCAATAAAAAAACTAAATACTTTTCACGTTTTTAATTTATTTGATTGGACTTTCAAGGCTAAATAAGTATATAACTACATAAAAGACAAAATCTACTAGAGACACCAATCCCCACTTACATAATTTAAAATTACTAATCCACTAAAGACACCAATCCCTATAACTATAGACCAACTCAAAAATAGACACCAATCTAATATTTTAGGAGGCACAAAACTCTTCTTCAAATATCACCTTTGGGATGTTTCTTTTTCAATGGATCATCAACATATTTCTCTTCACACCTCTAATTATATTTCCATCACAAAATGTCTAATGTGCCTCTTAATAATAGAGGTGATACTTCACAAATATTAAAAAAAAATTCCTCTTTTATCTCTACTCTAGATTTACCCAGATGTTTGTCTAATTATACTCTTAAATATAATTAAAATTATTCCTTAAATCTACTTGTAAAAATGCCTAACGTCTGCTTATAAATCTAATTTTAAATCAAATGATAATCTATTACTTTACCCTTTTCTAACCTTAATTATATCTTCCTTTTATACCTTGTTAAATTCCTAAGAGATTCATCTCTTTTAAGAGGGATGACTTCACTAAAAGATGTGACTATTCTAAAAACAACAATCCACTTAAAGAGTCAGCCAACAATGAAGGTTAAAATTAAAATATAACTATTCTCCAATGTAGGTTACACCAATTATATAGTTGGCAAACAATTAAATAATAAATATTATTCATAAAAAACTAATGCATATGAAGTCATCCAAAAATAATATCATCAAGATATAATAGATTCTTCTCATAAATCCAACTAGGAATGATAGTTAATTGATGGATAATTAGTGGCCTTTAGCCTTACCCACCATCATCAATTTTATTCTTAAAAAAATGATGTTCTCTTTGACATCAATAACAATATTGCCAACATGATTATGTACATACATACACACAGACATACATACATACATACATACATACATACATACATAAATACATACATACATACATACATACATACATAGAGAACATAGAGAACATAAGGCTCCTAGGTTTTTTAAACATTATTCTAAATTTTTTTGGTATAAAACTCATGTTCAATCTATGTATACATATGTATATGTATGGATTCATGTGTGTGTGTGTGTGTGTGTGTGTGTGTGTGTGTGTGTGTGTGTGTGTGTGTGTGTGTGTGTGTGTGTGTGTGTGTGTGTGTGTGTGTGTGTGTGTGTGTGTGTGTGTGTGTGCACGTGTGCATGTGTGTGTATTGATGTATGTACGTATGTATGTATGTATATATGTATAGATACATACGCGCGCGTGCACGTGCGTGTGCGTGTGTGTGTGTGTGTGTGTGTGTGTGTGTGTGTGTGTGTGTGTGTGTGTGTGTGTGTGTGTGTGTGTGTGTGTGTGTGTGTGTGTGTGTGTGTGTGTGTGTGTGTGTGTGTGTGTGTGTGTGTGTGTGTGTGTGTGTGTGTGTGTGTGTGTGTGTGTGTGTGTGTGTGTGTACATATACATAAATATATGTATGTATGTATTTACATTATTTTCATAATTTTAAGGTAGGACACTTGTATATATTCAAAAAAAAACTTATTAAATATTTTTTTTAAATAAAAAATACTTTATGTTCTTATTATGGGTAAAGGGACTTTTTTTTTAGCTAGCGACCCATACCCTCGAAGTGAAGTAGGTAACCAAGGTAACAAAACACTTGATATAAAAATAAAATATGATGGAAAGGAGCCAAAGAACAACAAAATAGAATAAAAAAGTGGCCCAAAATGCCAATATTTTCAATAAAATATGTTGCACAAGACAAAAATAAGAAAGAAACTAACTATGCATCTCCCAGAGGATATTATTTGTTAGATATAAGAGACATTATAATGGGTTTCCAACTTAGTTTGCCTTTACCTTTCTTTCAATTTCTAATTATTTTCCATTCTCCTCCTACTTAGGATTTCAAAATATGGGGATAGATATTTTCAGAGACTTCTCTTGATTCAGTGTTGGTCTAAGTCAATCACACTTGCTCCTTCAATTGAATCCTGGGCTCCTACATTTTAAATAGTTTGTATATTTCCATAAGTCTTATCCTATACCCCCATGGCCCTCTCCTTCATCAAATTTTTCTCACAATAAAGTGTCTCCAAAATTAGATTATGCTCATTTACCTTGAACAAGATCACTAATTCCGAACCCTCATTCTCACATCCTTTATCATTCCTAGTTGAAACCATAATATGCTCAATTTCTGCATTTTTCCACCATGAAATTGGCTTCTTGTATTTGAGGATCAGGAAATCATTTTAAAAATGTCCTATTTTGAAACATCTTCTACATAAAAATGGGATCCCTTCACAGTCTAAAGGTTCAATCCATTTTTTATCACCCACTCTCAATTCTATTTGTGTAGGTAAATATTTAGTAGAATCAAATTGAATAAAAAAATGGGAAAAAGTGGTGTGGTCCTCATCCTCTATCCTTTTATCAACATCCCTAAATTTACCTAATGTATTTTAAATATATGTAAATACCATTTCATCCTAAAACTGATATGGAAGATTTGGAAGCCTCACAAAGTGGATGCTAAGGCTTAACCAACAAAGTGTTTTAATCCCATTACCACACATTATATATTGAAAATAGACTCTATATCTTCAACTAAATTAAAAATTAGAATGAAAAATCCTCTGGAACAGGGGTGGATCTGAATCTTACCTTCTACCAAATGTTACCATTATGATGAAATCCATTGATAAAGAGGTTTGAGAGTCAGACACAAACCTTAAAATTTAAAAATCAATCCTTGCTTGGTTAGCCATTCCTCCCTCTCAAAAATGATTTCCATTTCAAATTTATGAAAAATAATAATTAGGGTTTCCTTAGTTGGCACCATGGGGGATCTTTTGCATCCACCTATAGCTTCAGTAAAAGAACTACCCTATAACCTGGGCTACATTCCTACCTCCAAAATCATGGGGTTAGCCCTCCCTTATTTCCCATTCTATGTTATCCCAAACATATCCTGAACCAAAAGTGATAGCTTCTAGCTAAAGCAAATACGGGTTTGACTATTTATCCATGTGCTATCTGTATCCAATCCTCATTTATTAGAATCCTTATCTCCACCATTTTCCAAACTCTACCCAATCACATCTCCATAATATTTTTTCCCCACCAAACTATTATCTCTCCCACCATCCAGTGTAGCTTGAAAATCTATCTTCAATGATGCGTGATCTTTAGTCACCAAGCTCAAAGCCTCTACTACCCCTGCTATAGGGTTAATTCTTTTGATCATAGCCATTAGGGTTAATGCACATAAACATTATTTATTAATGTGCATATTTATTTATGAATTTATTTTTAAATCACAAATACATAAGTAAATAATTTAAAAAAATAGATTTCACATGAGTATATATATATATATATATATATATATATATATATATATATATATATATATATATATATATATATATATATATATATATATTAATGAAGAATAACCAAAGAGGGTGTAAATGATTTATTTAGGCTTAACATTTTTAAGGCATAATTAATTTACTAATAGGCCATTTTTTATAGAGCTTTTTGAGACTAATGTTTATATAATTAAACTTTTTGTTTTTAATTATGCATAATTATACTGTCAAACAAAAATAATTTCAAGATAATACTTATGTGCAGGGACCCTACTTCTATCTATGAGATCATTAGGTTTGTTTGATTTTAATTTTAACTAATGGAGCATTTTCTATTTTAATCCATGGTCTACAAAAATTATGAATAATGTTTTTTATTTATCTAAAAACTCATTTTTGCAATGGTTGGCTTGATCATT
>JARHVA010003606.1:715000-722500 GCA_037957365.1 Torreya grandis | reverse complement strand
AAATTTATAATTGTATGTTATTAATATGTGTTTATAATAAAAATATGTATTTATCAAATTAAATATCTTAAACTTATTTATATGAAATGTTTTAGGCATTCCCAATTGAAAGATTCATCAAGCGTAAATTAAACTGTAGAATTTTTTTTAGCAAGTGCTTAAAAATAAATAAATGAAATAGTTGAGAGTGTCTTGATATTTTATAATAACACCTAATTAAAATATCATTTGTCTATCTATATAATGAAAAATTCAACTAATTGGTGTTCATATCTTTTATATGGGTACATAATGAATCCATTAATTATTTCAATGTAGAAGTCAATTATTGAATAATCGGCCCCAAATAAATTTAATCAGAGATAATTAGGTTTATGGAGCTCAATTATCCCTTATTTCATCACCCTATTCAACTATTTTAGTGATTTTTTCAAAAAGGGGGATAATTGTAAAAAAGAGATACCCAAACTATTTCACGTAGTTGGAATTAGGCTAAGGAGAGTTTAATTAACATAATTTGAATCCCATTGAGACAATTAACTAATTAATTTAATGGGGAAGTATATTAGGTAAAATCAAACCCCATAGCTTATTAGGTTGAAATAATTAGGATAAGGGAGCTCAAAATCATCTAATTTTATCCCATGTAAAACTAATACACTAATTGGTCAAATATGGTAGTAAAATAGATCAAATTGAGCCTAAAATCACTTTGAGAGGTTAGAATTAGTTTCATGGGGTGTAATTTTACATAATTTTGTCCCTAATTTATCCTTATACTAATGTATTCAATGGTGAGTAATTACGGAAAATTAAGAGTCATCACTTTTATGTAGTCTCATTCAGGATGAACAGTTTCAATTTAACACAATTATGATCCTTATCAAACCAACTAGCTAATTTATTTAATTCATGACTCAATTAGATAGAAAAATAGCTTGAAATAAATTTATTTAATCCCAAGTAGTCATAAGTGGAATCATTTTAAAATATCAAATCCATACTTGGGTTAATTAACTAATTTCTTCACTGAGAGAGTTATTTTTAATGTAGATTGAGCCTAAAATAACATTACTTAATTACAAATAGGTTGAGCAAGATTGATTTCAAGAACTTAAATCCTCCATTAAACTAATTACATAATTGTTTTAATGGTTTTATTAATTATATAAAATTAAGACACGAATAACGTTAGGTGATTAAAATTATGTTGATGGAATTTGATTTACACTATTTTTCCCTTAATTAAACCAAATAGATAATTAGTTAAAAATTGAATTCGACTAGGGAAACTTGACCTCTATATCACCTTATGTGGTCACAATTAGGTTATGAGAGGCTCAATTTATGCTAATTATGTACCTAATTGAACCAATTGAATATTTAATTAAATGGGGAACTAAAATAGGAAAAATTGAACCCCAAATCTCCTAAGTGGTGGTAATTAGGTTGAGGATGGCCAATTTTTCATAATTAAATGCCTCATCAATAGAATATATTAAATGGTTAAATTATGGACAAAAATAGGGTAAATTGGTGATAAATTGTATTAGGTGGGTGAAATTACATTAGAGAGGATTTATTTCCATGAATTGAGTCTAATATTGAACCAATAAAGTGAATAATTAAATTAGGTAACCAATTAGGATAACTTTATCCCCAAATCACACTAAATAGTCTTAATTATTTTAAGGGGTATCAATTTCCTCTAATTGCATACCTTATTAAAAATATTAATTAATTATTTTAAAATTATAGTTAATTAGTGAAAATTGATCCATGAATCACATTATTATATGTAACTATAATGAGGATGTTTTATTTCACCTAATCAAATCGCCTATCAAACTAGGTGAGTGATTAGTTGAATATGAGACTCAATTAGGGATAATTGAGCCTCAAATCACATTAGGTGGTTACAATTTGGTTAATGGCATTTGATTTAATTTAATTATGTCACCAATTGATCCAATGAAGTAATTGGTTCAATGAGGGACTCCATTAGATCCTCTAACAAAAAATGTAAAGAGTTAAATGTGATAGTTAATTATGAAAAATTAAGACTTGAACAAAATAAGTTGGATGCAATTAAGTTTTTAGGGCTTGATTAACCTATTTTTGTCCTCTATTCACTAAATAAATATTTATTTTTGAATATGAGACTTAATTATGGAAATTGAGCTTCAAATCACTTTAATTAATTGTAAATGGGTTGATGGAATTTGATTTACCTTACTTACATCTCTAAATGAACCAATGAACTTATTGGTTTAGTGGGGATGTCTAGTAGAGTAAATTTAACTATAAATCAAATTAGGTGATTTTAGTTACATTAATTAGTTCAATAGGGGAGTCAATAAGTAAAATTGAGGCCCAAATAACATTAGGGTGTTACAATTACATTAAAGAATTAATATTTCAATTAATTATGTCTCTAATTGTCATAATCTAATAATTAATTGAATGGTGGAAAAAAATACAAAAAAAAAATCAATTTTTTTTTATATATCTATGATTAGATCAAGTGTTATTGATTTTCATAAACAAAATCAATAATTGAACTAATCGAATAATTAGTTCAATTTCTAGACCAATTAATAAAAACTTATCCCAATTATAATTAATCAGTCGTAACTAAGTTGAGGGATAATTATTTCTCCTAATTTCACACTTGATTAATCTATTAATTAGTTTAATATAGGACTTAACAGGGAAAATTGAGATACAAAACAAATTTGATGTTTCTAATTAAATTAAGGGGACTAATTTCCATGAATTTATTAAACCACTTAGCTTATTGACTAATTATTTCAAATCAATACATAAGTAGGGAAAACTAATCCCAAATTTCTTTGGGTGAGTAAAGTTATTCTAAGACAACTCAATATATCCCATAACTTTTCTACCATTAAATGAATCGAGTAAAATGATGGTCTTATTGAGGGAAAATTGATCCTAAAATTATTTTTTTGTCATAATTATTATCCATGGGATTTATTTCCTCTAAGTACATCCCTCATTAAACTAATCATATTACTTAATTAATGGTGGACTAGATAATTTATATAATTGATCCCCAAATTAGGTTGGGTTGTCACAATAAGGTTTAGCTAGATTGAATTCTACTAATTTCATCCCTTGCTAAACTAATCTAGTAATGGATTCAATTGGGGACTCAGTGTAGGTAAAAATATTCTCATGTCAATTAGGTGATCACAATTACATTGACGAAAATCAATTTAACCTAGTTAAATCCCCCATTTAATTAATCATGTTATGTGTTGAACCAAGGACACAATTAGAATTACTTGATGCCTAAATCATATTTGATGGTGCAAATTAATTTTATGGGACTATTTTTTTTCTTTTTGTTTCTCATTAAACCAATTGAATAACTTTAACAAATGACTCAATTATGGAAATTTGAGCCCAAAATATATTTACGTATTCAAAATTATGGGAAGGAGTCTTTATGTCCCCTAATTATTTTACCTATTTAACTAATATATTCATATCTTTAATGGGGAAGTAAATTAGGTATAATTGAGACCCAAATTATATGAAGTGGTCATAATCAGCTTTATGGGGCTAGATTTAAACTATTTGTCTTTTATTCAACTAATCGATTAATTGGTTTTAATGGGAGACTAAGTTAGGTCAAATAAAGTGTTTTATAACCTTAGGTTTAGTTGATGGGGTTTGATTTTCCCTAATAATTCCCCAAATTGAATAAATCAAGTAATTGGTTCAATGTCAGATTTCATTATATAAAATTGGCTAGAGAGGTAGACCTTGGGAATGAAGGTAGTGATGAAGAATATGAAATAGCAGCTTAATTAAGATTTACCTTATAACTTTAATTTCTTCATAAAAAATATATCAACTTCTCATTCATCCAATTTAGACACTACATGTTCTCTATACTGGTATATGAAGTGGATCACCTTCATTACCTTAAAAATTGAAATTATTTTACAAATAAATATCTAAAAAAATAAAATATATAATTATATACACCATAAAATATAACTAAATAATTTTATAATAATATAATACATGATGGGATACACCTTAACTAATGTATGTATTCAAAAGAGTGGTATTTGTAAAAGAACTTCAGTGATGATTTGGAGGAGAATTTAAGTTAAAATTATGTAGAGAATGTGTGTAATTATAATTTTTTCAAATTAATGACTTATGATATCTTTTTAAAATATGTTATTAATATTTATCATTGTCTTAAATTGTACATTTATGTTTCAATATGAATGCAATTATTTATGTTTCCTAGGAAACATAGGGGTTGAATTGGGATAAGGGATGTTGATAAAGTAGAGATTGATTTTTTTTTAGTTCAACCAATAAATTAATTGAATCAACATTGCATAAATAAAACATAAGACATATATAAAACATAAAAAATATTTTGGATGTTCCAAACCAAAAATTGATTAGGCATCTCCTTAGTCAATTATTATATAACTTAATAACATTAGTTTCATAATTTACTAAAGATGATTAAATTAAATAATCTTAATCTAAGAAAGTGTTCACCATGAAATTATCATAAGTCAAATGTTTAGGATTTATGCATCAAGCGTTCGGGTGTTTATTTTAATATTTAAATGTCCCCTATTAAAATTTACTTTTATTAAATGTCAACCCTACAATTTAATAGTTTATTGAGTCATTGAAATATGGGTTTTCCTTAAAAAAACATACCTAAAAGGTGAAATACAAACCAAGCAATAAATAATGTCAGAGACCAATGATGATTTTCCTATTCCAAAATAAATCTATCAAACATATAAAATAATGACAAAGGCTCAGTAAGGGTTAAAGGCCATACACATTGAAAATGTAGAATAATGTCAAGTATCAATATTTTATTCTACCCCTCTCACACTGAGTGGGCCTAAAGTAAAATTAATATATATTGTTATAATTTATAAAAATTAATAATTTCAAAACATGTAATGAAAATATTGAGATGAATATATGTACTTAAAAAGAATGACATTTTTATAGTTAAATTTTGCAAATTACCACACCCAAGTTTCACTCCATTTAATTTAAGAAATATGTATTTGGCCCTGAATTTATTTCCTGAATAATCTAATTAAAAAATGCTCAATTCAATATATATAAATATAAAATGGTGGTAGTGATTTATTAAATTGATCTCCTAGTTTTCTCAATTCAACACAATATTCATACCCTCTTTCTCTCATATTTTCTTCATCAATTTAATGCTAAACAAAATGATTTAATATTTTTTTAATGGTGGTTTTTCTAGCCATGTATAATAATATATTATTGTGTATGACTTAATGTATTAATTTCTAAAAGAAAACCTAAATTCAGAGTCTAAAGTCACTTTAAATATGGAAATAAAATCTTCTTTAAGGATGACATTGAAATAAAATCTTCTTTAAGGATAACCCAATGTCAGCCCTTAATGGTTACATTTAAGTTAAAATAAAGACACATCAAATTCACCATGAAAGACTGACCAATTACATATATCAACTAATCCATGAGTTAATTTATGAATAAATACCTACATTACATCTAAAGGAACCCCAACATTACATTGTAACATAACCTATGCTATAGAAATCCTACCATCACCTTCTAGAGAGGACCAAAAATTGTGACTTTAAATCTATTTTTTAAATTAATTAAAAAATAAAATACATGGGTGACATAAAAATGACAACATAAGTTTAATTTAAAAGGTCTAAATATTTTAGTGCATGCCTCAAAGTCTATGTTAAACCTTAGATGCATTTATGTCTGTGATATTTAGTGAAAAAATGAAAGTCCAAATATTTAATCTAAAAGCCATAAAAAATAAGGCAAAGAAATATCCTAATGTTGTCCGAATTATGGTAGGAATAGGAATTCCATGTTGCCTACATTAAAGAGTAATAAAATGTAAATTCCATCATTTATAAGAGAAAATGATATACATAATGCATAGTATCAAGAGTGTCAATAAAATGTGAGAAATATATTCCCTCATTTTGAGATGTGATATGAACATATGATTTTTCACATATCTCAAAATAAAATGATTACGGCAATTATATGTAGTATAATATATACAATATTTCTCATGTATAACATAATATTATATAATCTTGGAAGATTGTATGTTAAAAATAAATTTACCGACATGGGCCTATGGTGTGATTAATATATTTACATGAGTATCATCCCTACAAAGATGAATCGTAGGAAATATAGTACCATGGTAAATATGTCTAATGTGAAGAAAAAGTAATTAATAAGATCAAAGGACTCTAACATACCCCACATAGGGAAAATATTTTCAATGTAAGTACATGACTAGTATCCCACACAAAATAAAAATGTAAGCATTAAAACACAAAGGTATTAGGCATAATATCAATGAAAATATATAAAAAGAAATAAGAGATTAGCAAAATGTGACCCATTAAAATGCAAGATATTAGTAGTGCAGTTCCAAAAATATAATATGTGTAAATGTAAATAACAATTATGAGTTATTTCCCTTAATAAATACATGATATAAATAATATAATGTTCTAGAAAGAGAAATATTATAATACATATGTTTATATATGAACACATAATTTTTGAGTTAATGAAATAAAAAAAAGAATAAATATGCAAAATATAAAAATCAACTATCAAAGAAGAACCAATGAAAAGAAATAAATTTTTTTAAGAATAAAAATAAATCAAATTAACAAATTACTAATAAGCAAAAGGTTGGAACCCAGGCTTAAAATCCATCTATTTAATGGTTCTACAATAAATGTAACATCAGTACCTATTTGATATTTATTTTTTCAAGGAGAAAAATATTACAAATCACATGCGCATATTTTAGAGAACCATAATTTAGTGTTTTTTATGTGGAACATTAAACAATGAGTTTATATCAAATAATAAATGAAAAAATAGTTGAATATGCATTATGTTTGATGAATTTATTATCTTATTGTTACTTTTTTTGATACATTTATTTTGAAATATTATTTTGGTAGAGGGTTGTTAGGTCATCCTTGTTATCTGATACATCATTTTTCCTATCTTTCATACTACATCTACAAGATTTTATAGGGTACTTGTCCATTTAATACACTTGGAACACCATCTTTTGGGATAGATCTTGATCTATAGATACCTCTACACTCTTTGTTGAAACTATTATTACAAGTAGAAGGAAAGATGGTGCCCATGTGGGATAGGAATTTTATCATGAATATATATGAAGAGGCAACACATCTAATATTTATTATCTAAATGCGGTATGTTTTAAACCTAATTTAGTTGATATTATATGCAAATGTAATGAAAATAACTTGCTTATTTCTTTCCTTATTATCTAAATCCCCTCTAAAGATTCCCTAAATACCTAATTTTAGCACTTATGAGAACCATCGACCATCCACATCACTATAATATAAAATATTACTAACATTTGTTTAATTTTTCCCATTTAAAGAG